>QEPC01007512.1:14487597-14556093 GCA_003113815.1 Sphenodon punctatus
CTTAGGAAGTTAGGTGTGTTCACAATGCTGGAAATTTGGTGCTTTGGAAATCCTGAGATGTAACTGGCAGTCTGGCGATCTTAGGAAGTTAGGTGTGTTCACAATGCTGGAAATGGGGTGCTTTTGAGATCCCGAGATGTACCTGTGAGTCTGGTGATTCATGGGCCTTGAAATCCCCCCCCAACACACACACACACACACACAGCAGAGGGCAAAAATACTCCTTCAGAAGGGACTTCTGAAGCAGGGATTGGGGTCCCTCCAACATACATGCAGCAAGTCCCTTCTTTCTGAAGCAGCGTTCTTAACCTCTGCAGCGCGTGTGTGTCTCTTTGCTAAAACTGCTTGTAAGTGAGGTTTAAGGTTGTCTGCCTGCATTTAAACCTGCCTAACCTAACTGAAATTGCTTGATTAAGTAATGTAACATCCATCCAACATTAACCCTTGGAACTCCTTGCTGCTGGATTATACCGCCTACCATTGCCCTGGCTCCGCCTATTAGCTCGCTGGCCTTACTGCCCCTCCAACCTCAACACCCACCAGCTGCCCCTGCAGGGAGGACTGGCAGTAACCCAGGCTGGAGAGCAGAGCTGGGAGACAAGAGCAGGACAGGAGAATAGTAGCGCTGCCAGAGTCCAGGTGAAATTGACCAGGGTGCAAAGTAACCAGTGGGGAAAGATGCAAAGTGGCGGAGAGCAAGCCAAACAGAGGCCAGTCGATGGCAAATGGCGAAGGCGCCTTTTTCAAATTTAAATACTAAACAGAATTTTAGTATCTGTGGCTCACTTTAGTATTAATACTAAATTAGTATCCCCATCCCTACCAAACAGAAAAGATAACGTGGCACTTGGTGCCAGTCTCTGCTATGGTAATGAGTGAGCTGTAGCTACAGAAAGTATAGGGGTCTGAAAGTGCAATGAGACCAGGTCCCTCTAAGCTCATTCAGACTAGGTCACAGCTGGCTCATCACACAGTCTCCTGCAGAGGATTTGTCTCGTTCAGGACATTCTACCTGTAAGCAGGGTAACTAACCTGCACTTGTTCCAGGAGTCTTCTCATCCTTACTGCTGGGCTCGCTGAGACTCAGTTACAGGATTGAGTAGTCCAGGTGGGTCCGCTGGAGCTAACTGGGGTGTGTAATTTGTTGGGGGTGGCCAGGTGACCAGAAGCCAAGAACATCCCCCCCCCCCCCCGCCCCATTTCAATTTTTTTTTAAGGTTGGGTTGGGCTGGAAGGAGTTAGCTCCATGCTGGATTGACGTGCCTGGGAAGTGATCCCTGCAGTAAAGGATGTGAAGGTAGNTTTTTTTTTAAGGTTGGGTTGGGCTGGAAGGAGTTAGCTCCATGCTGGATTGACGTGCCTGGGAAGTGATCCCTGCAGTAAAGGATGTGAAGGTAGAGTTTACATTATATGATTCAGTTTGGCTGCAGCCTCATGAGCTGCAAGGGCCTGATCCCTGCGAGGCAATCGCCACCACCAAACTGTGGGGCCGGCGTGGGAAGCTGGGCAGGCGGTCACAGGGAAGCTGGGCTCACCGGCGGCTGCTGGAGTTGCCACAGGCACAGACCTCAGTGCCAGCCACACAAGCAGGCGCCTGGCTCTGCCCTGCCTCCCTCCCCTGGGCCGACCAAGATCCCGCCTACGGGCGTTACCACACGTGACGGGTGGCAGCACCTACCGCTCAAGGCCCTGCAGCAGTGTTCCCCGTGTGGCAGGGCAAGGGCGGCCTGGGCAGATGAGCTGCTCCGCCTTGGGCAGCCTTACCCCAGTTGGGGTAAAGTTGCTCTGCAACACATCCTAAGAATTTTTCAGAGGATGTGTCGCATAGCTGCCAGCTGCTCCGGGAGAAACATCTGGCAGGCAACTGCATCGTGGCCTGGCTACCCAGAGTGAGGTAAGGCTACCCAAGGTGTCATAGCCTCCCCATGCTGTCTCGTGTGGCTTCATTTTTGAAGTTTGAAAATTAAATGCCACTGCTAGGATGGAGCCCTGCATGGAGCCCTTCAATGAGGATGACATTGGAGAAATGAGAAGAATAAAGGAACTCTCTCCTGTAAGTGTAGTACCTTTGTTCAGGGGAAACTGAGGCACAAACCTGAGCAGAGACCCCCCCCCCAAGCACAGAGTCTCACACTACCACACTGAGGTTGCACTAACTGATTACATCTGCTGTAGCTGTCCAGCAGCCAGCACAACTTCTTCTTGTCCAAGTAGCGAATTGCACTGTGGTAGGGTTTAAAGACTGAGGGTGCATTTAGACATGCCAGAATTCTAGCTGATTTAAAAATCCACGTTTAGAAACCTCATGCGGGTGGTGTTTAGACATGCCTCCCCACACCGGAAGTTGCCCAGCTGCCATTGGAAACAGCGGTGCTGGGCGGCTCCACATACTTTGGAAAACCGGATGTGTAAAACTCCAGATAGCAAGGTTATACAAATCTGGTTTTCAAAAGAACGCACGAGCTGCCCAGCTCCACTGTTTCCAATGGCAGCCGGGCAACTTCTGATGAACCCGCACGAGGTTTCTAAGAGCAGATTTTTAAAATCCGCTAGAATTCTGGCATGTCTAAAAACAGGCTAAGAGTATTCTTGAACAAAAAGATGACACCACTTGACATAATGAATTGCTTTTAGGAATGATCCCCTCCCTAAATCATCCTTACCATGGGTTATTATTTTCCAGCAAACTCAAAACTCTTAATGTCAACAAGCATGTCAGAGTAAAAAGCTATAAAAATATAACTATTCCTGACTGCATGCAGGATGTGGAGGATAACACTTAACCCCTGTGTACCTCAGTTCTCTAAACCATAAAATGTGGAAATAAATTAAGAACAAGCTAACCTTCAAAGAAGCCAACGGAAAGGTTTCTGCCAACATCATGGGAAGTTAGATGAGGCCCAATAGAGAACAACCTCTCCAACCCGGACCTCCAATATCTCGATTATTCAATAAAGTGGACATGCATAAGGTCCCCTGCTACTGCTTGGAGGACATAAAGCATGTCAAGGACAGAGAAGTGATGAACAGTAGATGGGTGATGTCTGTGCTCAACAAACCGGGATTACTCACCTATAACCTTGATTCTTTGAGATGGGCTTCGTCACTCACGCCTATGGGTTCTGTGCTTGTGCAGTCCAATCCAGAAAAATTCTCCAAACAGTTCTTTCCACGTTCTGTAGCTCCTCCCTCATTGGTCCGTGATTTTGGTGGGTTCCAATGCCAGTACTTAAGAAGTTTGCAAGGTGCACGTCACCTCTGTTCCTTCCAACCTCCACATGAGAAAGAAGATGGTTTTAAGTAGGCTATGAAATAGAAGAGAAGGTGGGCAGGTGGTGTGAGTGACTGAGCCCATCTCGAAGAACCAAGGCTACAGGTGAGTAAGCCCAATTTCTTCTTCGAGTGGGGCTCCATTACTCACACCTATGGGAGAATAAAAAAGCAGTACTGCCAATGGGGGGGGGGGGGGAGGCAGAGATCTACTTTAAAAGGATTTGTAAAACTGCTCTCCCAAAACCTGCATCCGCCTGGATAGAGAAATCCAGAGCATAGTGTTTGGCAAAAACATGTGTTGAAGACCAGGTTGCTGCTTTACAAATTTGGTCTAAGGAAAACTTTTAAGACCAGGCTGCAGAAGTTGCCATTCCTCTTGTGGAATTGCCCTTAATGCCGGCAGGTGAGTCTTTACCAAATAAGGTGCAACACATGGAAATACATTGAACAATCCAAGAGGAAATGGACTGGGATAGTACCCATAGGGTGGCTGGTGGGATGGCTCCCAGGAGTAGTTGTGATACCAGCAAGGATGTTGTGGCCATTGGCCCTGTCCTGATATGTGAGGGCTAGGAATACCCGAAGCAGTGAAAGTGAGGGGATCGGAATGGAGGAAGTGTTGGTGGGCCCTTCACTCCGGAATTATGAGGGGGTGCCATTGGTCTGGTAAAGAACGGAGAAGGAAATTGATCTTGTTCCTCCATGTCTAGGAAAGTTGAGTGAGGAGAGAAATGTGGTGATTCCCTCCATTGAGCTCCTGGGAGTTCCCGAGTGGCTGGAATAGATATTGGTGTGTGTGGAGAACAAGGGGATTTTTCCTTGCTGGAAGGTGGAGATATTCCAGTAGGAGAAGGAGATCACGTCTTATGGCATGTAGACTTTGGCTGAATCTCTTTTGATATGTGCCTCTTCTTCTTGGGCAGGTGTTTGGATTTATGTTCTTTCTTGCAAGTGGGAGGTGGTATCAGAGCCCGAGAAGCTTTGTTTCCAGAAGGTAAAGCCTTGGTCGGTGTCAGCCTTGGTCGGTGTCAGGTTGATGGGTAATGGTGCCGGAGCCTGCAGTGAAGAGGGGGTTGGTGCGGTGAGAATGAACAGTGCTGGAACCTGTGGCGCAGAGGGGATCTTTGTCAAATGTTCCAGTGCCGAAGGTGACGTAGCTGTCAATGAGCTTGGTGCTGAGCTTGGTGGGAATGGGATGACGCTACCGGCAAGGGAGACAGGAGAAGAGCTCCTTGAGGCTTCAAAGGCTCTTTGAGTGATGAGAAATTGGAGCCTCATTTTCCAATCTTTCAGGGCCCTCCCAGAAAGGATGACACATGCTGGGCACCACGTAGATTTATGTCCTTCACCCAGACAGACTAGGCACTCATCATGTGAGTCCGTAAGCGGCATGGAGGTGGGATGCTTCAGGCACTTTTTGAAACTGCCTTTCTTAGGAGTAGGCAGCATGGTGCTGTCCCAAGGGAGGGGTCCCCCGGGAGCGTCATGTGGGAGGAAAAGATATTGACTTACAAAGAATATTTTCTTATTCTCTCTTTTTAAATTTTTGAACTGCAGTTCGCCGAAGCAGGTAGGAGAACTTTCCTTCAACAGCCAAATGCCATGGCAGATGGAAGGAACTGAGGTGGCACATCCCTTACACCCTCCTTAAGTACTGGCATTGGAGCCTGCCAAAATCACAGACCAATGAGGGAGGAGCTACAGTGTGCAGAAAGAACTGCTTGGAGAGTTTTTCTGGATCGGACTGCACAGGCACAGAACACATAGGTGAGTGTCACGGAGTCCCACTCGAAGAAAAACTATTTAAATTGCTTAACAGCCAAGATGACTTGAACATGCAATCCCCTGAATCTTCTTATCCAGACAAAAACTTTGTCCCCCTGGGAGGCTATGGGACATTATACTGTATCACTTACTGTACCCACCTTGTAGAACTAATGCGCTTGATGATTCTCGGATGAAGTGCAAAGTTTTACCACCATCAAAATGCTCAAGATCACAAGAAACATTGAATTCCACGAGGGATGATTGTTTAATTTAATCACCATCCCTGAACATGGACTGCAAAAAAAAATAACAAAAAAAAATCCCCAGCAAATATGAAAACAGATGCTTAAGGATCGCTGAAAACACCATGGGGAAATGCAGCTCTAGACAGTTTATTAAATCATTGCCACCCAGGGGGGTTATTTTTGTCATGGGTGGGCAGGCTCATGCATCTTCCCAAGACCTTGAAAAGGGAATGCACCAAAAGCAACAACTAAACTTAATTTCATCTGTAATATTTGCATTTCAACTAGTGGAGATCCATCCCATTATGTCAATAGCACTGCCTCACCATGGCTCACTGAACAGATAAATAAAGTACGGGTGTCATGACCCCATGAGCACATCTCATCCAGTGTTTACAGAGCATCTAAGTACCCAGAGTCTGAAAAAAGAACTACAGTCACATTCTCAGGCTCACTTCCTGCACTAAAGATCATGTGGTCAGACCCTGTGCCTGCACAGAGCCACCCCCCCCCCCCAAGGAAGTCAAACAGGAATTCTCGGGACAGAGAATTCACATACTTACTTTTACCTACGACAGGGGTGGGAACCTTTCCCCTCCCAGGGGCCACTTTGCAAATTATTACAAACTCGGCGAAGTTGGGGGCAGGCAGGTGAGCTTAAGGCCTGTGCTAAAGAAGAGAAGGGTCCAGATAATAATCTATGCCATGGCTCTGCCCCCTATTCTTATGTGCATGCCCCTCATCTCTGTTCCCTTGCCCTGAGCTCAGTTTTTCAGTGCTTGGGTGTAGGAATTGGACCCAGGGGTCAGATCAAGGAACAGGAAAGGTGCCACAGACAAACTTGCCCAAGCCACATTTGGCCCCTGGGCCTGAGGCTCCCCACCCGATCTAAGAGATGGGAGAAGGAGGATATCATGAAACCAGCCTCCTCTCTTAATCTTAACATTTTGTTTGTCACACGGATAGTTATGAAGAGTATTTAAAGGCTGCTCTACATTATGGTATTGTCCCAGTATAAATTATCTTAAGCCATGCCATATCAGTGATTTAAACCATATCAAACCAGCACAAGGATGAAACTGTTCCCATAAAATCCAATAGTACTCTAAACTGGGTCATCTTTAACCTGTTTAGTGCATGTATGAATGCTGTATTTCCTGTATCACTTTAAGAGGGTTGCTTTGATTGGACAGTCAAATACCTGCCCACAAACCATTTGCCTACCAAAGGAGGACTATAAGTGATTTCCATGAGCAGTACAAGCGCTGTGTGTGAATTCAAGAAGGGTGATTCCTTAAACTGGTTTAAGGCTACACAGATACAAGCCATTATGCAGAAAAGCTCAAAGCTGCAAAGGCTTCATTCTTGGAATAAGATGCACACTGACTGATCTTGCTGTGCTCCAGGCTTTACATGGGGGCACCACAGTACACCTGAGTGCATCTGCTTGCATCTCACTGCCTACACTTTCTCCGCAAAGGTATAAATTAGGAATAATAAGTCTAAGAGGTATCATTTTTTGAATTGGACGTAGGATTCAGCTGTCAGTTTTCCCCTACATCACATATTTCCTGTATTTTGTCCAGCCACATTTCAATTTTCTGACACTTTTTTTTGTGACTCACATAAGGTAATGCATTTCCTGGCAGTTACTGTTAAGGTTTTATATCAATGTCATTCTTTATTGTGCGCATATGCATTTCCTAGAATCTGCTGGATTTTAAAAATCAAAATGCATGTTGAAAGGGTTTTCTTCCTCCCCTATTGCATATGAAAATTTGGATCTGAAGGCATACATCTCTGACAGCAACCTCTCCATAAGTCAGCTCTGTCCACGTCTATTCCTTGAGCATCAAACGTTGGGTTAGCAGAAATTTTTATGGCGCCGTTAAAAACCCCTAAAGCGGCTTAAAATGAAAATGCTGACACCTCAGTCAGCATGAGGAGGGACGAATGTGGTACTAAAAAATTGTATTTCCTCTTGAAGATCACAGAATCATGGAATTAATTGGCTGGGCAGGAAGACACCTCAAGAGATCATCTAGCCTGCCTCCTGTGTTGAGCTTCTAAAGATGGATGTTCCACAAATCTCCCTTGGTAACTTGTCCCATTTTCCTTGGCCCTCTCCTCTTCTCTATTTACACCCAATCCCTAGGCAAACTCATTGCCTCCCACGGTTTCCAATACCACCTATACGCTAACGACACTCAACTCTATCTCTCCACTCCTTCCCTCTCCCCCTCTGTTCAAGCTCATCTCACCAACTGTCTCTCCGATATCTCTGCCTGGATGTCTCAACGCCAACTCAAACTGAACATGGCAAAAACTGAACTCCTTATCTTCCCTCCCAATCCTTCCTCTCCCTCTTCCCTGTCAATTGCCATTGACGGGGGTCTCCATCCTTCCTGTCCCCCAAGCCCGTAGCTTGGGCTTCATCTTTGACTTGCACCTTTACCTTCAAACCCCACATTGACTCCGTGGCCAAATCCTGCCACTTCTCCCTCCATAACATTGCTAAGGTCCACCCTTTTCTGTCTGTTTCCTCTGCCAAAACTCTCATCCATGCCCTAGTCATCTCACGCCTCGACTATTGTAACCTCCTCCTCGCTGGCCTTCCCAGCTCTCACCTTTTTCCCCTCATCTCTGTTCAAAACTCTGCTGTCAGGATCATCCACCTAGCCCATCGCTTTGACTATGTGCAGCCTCTTCTCTCCTCTCTCCACTGGCTCTGCCTTCCTGAGCGTATTCTGCACAAGCTCCTCATCTTCACCTACAAAGCCCTTCACAACCTCTCTCCCCCATCTCTCTGCCCTGATCTCCCTCCGAACCCCTGCTTGAGCACTCCGCTCCTCTTCCATCCCCTCCCTCACCCTCCCACGCCTCCCCTGCTCCCCCAACCGCTTTCGTCCCTTCTCCCTCGCTGCCCTGCACGCCTGGAACTCCCTCCCTGCCCTTGTCTACCTTGCCCCCACCCTCCGCACCTTCAAGTTCCTCCTCAAAACCCACCTCTTCTGCTCCACCCTTCCTAACTCCTGCTAATCATCCCCACCCAGGATTATCCCCCACCTGTTATCTGCAAATTCCCAATGTACTGTAACCAAGCCAAGAACGTGTACCTGAGTTCCTCATGAATGTTGCATCCCTTGTCTCTCCCTCTGTTCCCCATTCCCTGTCTCCCCTCCCCCTGTCTTTAGATTGTAAGCTCTCGGGCAGGGACTGTGTCTATCTTATTCTCTGTAAAGCGCCAGGTAAATCGATGGCGCTATCTAAAAGCTAATAATAAAACAACAACAACAACAACAACAACAATTCTTTCAAGCTTTTCTTATTGGCCATGCAGTCTAAATGTTTTCCTCACCTTCACTGCTCTCCTCAGAGCTGTCTCCAGCTTGTCTACATAAATTAGAGCCACTGTAGTTTAGTGGGTAACAAGTGGGGCCCAAGATTGAGCACAATACCCAACACGAGGGCTAACTAGTGCCAAATGGGCAGGGCAGTTCTCCACCTGTGGGAGTTTTGCCATTGACTTTAATGTCAGAGAACTGCACCCACTGTGGCATTACCATGTCCTGTGCCTTACATAGGATCATTTTAATATATCCTCCTAGAACAGCATTTACCCTTCGTGCAATAGCATCAGATCGGCCTTTTTTAAATGAGATGCACCTCATGCTCATGCAGTGGACATGAGTGGATGCGTCCTGTTTGAAAGCAGTGGCGGGTGGGTGGGCGCCGCGAACCATGCACCTCCACCCACTGCCTCTGTACAGAGCAACCGGTGAAAACACAGATCGCTCTATATGGGGGCATGCGTGGGGGATGGGTGTGTGCCCATGTGCACCCCCCGCACTACCCCCACAGCGGTGTGCTCACAGACCGCCCTCCACAGCCATTGCCTATTTTAGAAGGGCCATTGACTGACTCTCCATTTGTGACGTACTAATCTCCAGAACCTATTGTGCAATTCTGTTACAATCCATTTTGTACTTGTTTTTCATTTTGCTATGCATGGCAATTTACATTTGGCTTTAGCGAGTTTCATCATGTTGATTAAAGAGCAGTTCTCCAGTTCATCCTGATTACTATCCTCTGAGGCATTTGCAATCCGACCCGGCTTTGTGTCATCCATTAAAAATGGAATGCATGCTTCATGCAGGTCATCAGTGAAAATACTGAAGAACAATGGACCGAAGACAATCCCCTGCAGAACCCCACCTGTTATCCCCTCCTAGAGTGACAATCATCCAACAACAACAATCATCCAATTATCCAATACTTACAACTCCTTGGGTATGAGATTACACAGTGATAGAAAGTGGAAATCCCTCTCTCTAGATGTAACTATGCGTCTCTTATAATAACCTATATTGAAAGATCAAGGGATGAGCAACAGAAAGGGAAAAGTCAGACAACCCACCCCCCCATGGTATTTGGCGACTCTCATGTATTTTTGGCTCAGAATCAGATGTGTGCAGAAGATGACAAGCATCTGCATGTCGTGGGCAGCCAAGTGTGTTAATCTGATTAGCGGGTTACAAAAGGGCAAGAGGGGCGGGAAGGCTGAGGGTGAAGGGTTAACTAAAACCACACTTTTAACAGCAGATGTGAGAACTCTTTCCGCTTTGATGATGAAATGAGTTTAGTTTTGACAGATCTGGGTCTGGAGTGCTTAACCTCCCCGTGCAAGAGAAATTTTGAGATGATTTTATTTGTCAGAAGCAATCCTGGCTGATACGCAACTTCCCAGATGCATTAAGACTTAGCAGATTGCGCAGACCTCTGCAAAATTAACTTGCCCTAATTTCGCACACATTCTGTGTTCCCTTCATTACAGTGTTGTTCTGAAAAAGTAGCAGGGTTTAGAAACAAAACTCGAATACAGCAAAATTCAGAAGAAACTGAATTCAAAGGACTCTACGTAAAGATCCTATGATGGCAGAAGCTATAAAAACCCTCAGCAGATATGCCAGGATCACCTGTAACATAAATGGTGAGTGTCATTAGTTAGAAACAGATGTCCTGCATGTTTTAGTGAAACATGGGTTTGTTCTGGGTTAATTAAATCAAATTTCTGTTCCTGTGCAGCCAATTCAGAACTTTTCTAGGAGTCTGCATGACCCAAGGTATATTCAAACGTGCCATCGCACTCTGATCCTGCCTGGGGTGAGGGTCCTCACCCTGGGCAGGATCTGGCTTGGCCACTGAACAGACGTGTTGGGGCCAGGGAGATGACGGGGCGACGTAGGTCCACATGGCCCTGCCCCCTGTACTGCTGAGCGTGGGCGGTCCTCCTCCCTGATGGGTGGCTGTGCCATCCTATGAGGCCGCTGCGCGTGCCCCGAACACCACCTGGCCAACACTGGGGACAGGGAGAGCAGGCCATCACATGTGATGGTCCACTCTACCTTGATTCGGAGATGGCTTCCCCAAGCCACAGCAGCGCTTAGCCTCGGGCTGTTACTCGGCAATGGGCCCAAGTTACAGCCTGGGTTAAAAACCGCCATGGCCTTGGGATACCCCGGCTCCGGCCCGGGGAAACATCTGGTGGTCCAGTTCAGACATGACGGCACCGTGGGTGGCCATGTGGGTCAAAGCGTGACCACCCGTGGTACCGTCATGGGACTCATGTCTGGGGGGAAGAAAACCAGTGGAAAAATGAGAGAATTCAGCTGTAGAAGAGTTCAAATCCAAGCTCTGCTACTAGCCTGTTGGGTGACCTTGGGCAAGTTGTGTGGGGATCTGGGACCCGCGGGAGGGGGGAAGGGAACAGGGACTCACACAACACCCACACAAATCAAGGAAACGAGGGGAAGCAGCAAGGCTGTGCCAGAGGAAAAACAAGCCTTCAGGGTGGAATAGGACTTTCACGATGATTAGTCCCCAGCCTACCTCATCATTGGGCACTGGGAGAGGTGCACGCCTTAATGCCGCTAAGGATACCTTACACGCAGGGAGGAGGAAGGGGCAGGAAGGTGTAGGGGGAAAGTGAGGGTAGGGGGGTGCACGGCCCAGGAGGGGAAGGGACTAGGATGGGGCTTGCATTCACGGGAGGAGCCCAGGCTATAGTGCTCCCCAAGAATCCCCAAGGAAAACAGACGTACCTGGTTCCACGTAGCACCGTTCCCAATCACTCACCTCAAGCACGCACTACAATCACACCTAGCACACAGAATTCCCAAGCAACAGCTATGACTCCGCACAAGAACAGGAAGTGGGGGCAGTCTCACGGGCACGGAGGCTCCGATCACCAGCAATGAAGCTGCAACGGCAAGAGGCTTTTATGCTATGCCTCAGGGCGGTGTCTCAGACGCTCTGAGCGGTGCAGCGGCTGGGGCACACCATCCGCTGTCAGCGTCTTGCTCTGCCCACTGGATCCCCGCTTGCGCGTGGCTGCATTGCAGGGCTCCCAGGTATGTTGGTGGGGGCGAAGCTGTGCTGCGCTGTTTCTGGTGTGCCCTGGATCTGGGTCGGCGGGATCCGGGGGTGGGGGGTGTCCCGGATAACGCTTGTGCTCCCGGCCCTGGGGCACCACTTGTCTTTTGGACACATGGGTGGCGCGGGGTGACAGGTCCACCATGCGGGGACCTGACAAGTTGCTTCCTCTCACCTGTTCTTCAGTTTTCCCATCTGTAAAATACCACACCCCACCAATGATAAAATGGGTAGAACTGGAAAGAAATTGGCTAGGTATACATGATTTTAGAAAAATTCTAGTAGATTTAATGGGCTTTTGTGTTTTTGTACTTTTGGTTTGTTTTGTGTGTGTTTTAATGTGTGTATTTTTTACATACATGTGTTTGTGTGTTTATATGTTTGTTTTATATATGTGTTTTAATATTTTAATTATTTTAATACTGTAAGCTGCCCTGAGCCGCCTTGGTGGGAAGGGCGCGGTAATAAATTTAAATAAATAAATAAATAAATAAAATGGGCATAAATATATTTAGCTATTTTGTAAACAATTTGAGATCTATATGTGAAAACGGTTATGCGTAATTTTTATGCCACATTAGAGTAAGAGTGTCTACACATGGGCTTTATGTGAATTAAGGATTCCATACTCAATTCACACCTTTTGTTGACACCTAATATTTCCTGCATAGGAGATCTTGGTGCAAACCTAACTTACCTTGTGAGAGTAAAACAGGTTTAGTGCAAGAAAAGAAACTAACAGAAAATAACTGCCACTTTTGATCCCAATCTTGGTCCCATTAACTTCTACTGACTTCAGAGGGGAAATGATTTTGCATTTTATAGGATGCCTTGCTGTAGTCAAGGCGAGAGATGAGTAGAGCATGAACTAGGGCTTTTGCAGCAGCAACAGAAGGCAAGGCTGGACTTTGGCAATATTGTACAGAGCAAAGTGACAGGATTTAGCAACAGCCTGGATCTGAGGCTTAAGAGGGAGGAGTCGAAGATGAATTCCAGGCTATGGGCCTGAGGGACTGGCTGGATGGTGACTCCCTCAATGGAAACTGAGAGGGAGGTAGGAGGGGAGCGTTTCAGGGGAAAGATGAGGAGTTCAGTCTTGACCATATTAAGCTTGAGTTGGCGATGAGACATCCAGGCAGAGATGTCAGCAAGACAGTCAGTAATACGAGTCTGGGTGGAGGGGGAAAGTGTGGGAGTGGAGAGAGAGAATGGAGTGTCATCAGCATACAGGTGATACCGGAAGCCATGGGTTTCAATGAGTTTACCCAGAGAAAGAGTGTAAAGGGAGAAGAGAAGGGGGCCCAAGGCAGAGCCTCAGGGAACTCCCACAGAGAAGGGAAGTGACAGAGGAGGAACCAGCAAGAGAAACATTGAAGGAGCGGTTCGAGAGATATGAAGAGAACCAGTTGAGAACAGTGTCCTGGAAACCAAGGGAACGTAGCGAATCCAGGAGGAGGCCATGATTAAGTGTCAAAGGCGGCAGAAAGATCAATGAGGACAAGAACAGAGTAGAGACTCTTAGACTTAGTTAAGAGAAAGCCATTGGTTATTTTGGCAAGGGCAGTCTCAGTCGAATGGAAACGGGGTCAAGGGAGGAATTTGCAGAGAGGAAGTCCAGACAGTGCGTGTAGGCAGCTCACTCCAGGAGCTTGGAAGCAAAGGCTAGGAGCGAAATGGGGAGATAGTTGGAAGGGTCAGAGGGGTTAAGAGTAGCCTTCCTAAGGATAGGGGAGATGGTAATGTGTTTGAAGGCCAATGGAAATGACCCAGTAGAGAGGGAGAGATTGATGATGTGCAGCAGAGAAGGTGCAGTGGTGGGGGCAATTGACGTTAGGAGGCGAGAAGGGATGGGGTCAAGGGGGCAAGTGGAGGGGTTTGATGACGAGGAGGGAGGTGGCCTCATCAAGAGAAGCTGGGAAAAAGGAGAAGAGAAGAAGGGCACGGGGGGAACATCAGGGAATGAGGTGGAGGAGGGAGAGGGTTGAGAAGCGATTGCAAGGCAGAGTTTATTAATCTTGTTGAAGAAGCGGAGAGGATCCTGTGCCCGGGAGTGAGGAAGTGGGGGGGAAGGGAGGACAGAGAGGCTTCAGGAGGGAAGCAAATGTGGTGAAGAGACGGTGTGGGTTGCGAGAGTGGGATTCAATTAACGTGGCATAATAGTGGTCTTCGGCAAAGGAAAGGGCATCACTAAACGCAGAGAGCGCAAGCTTGAAGTGGAGAAAGTCAGAGAATTCATGAGACTTCCGTCAGAGGCGCTCGGCGGCTCGAAAGCAAGATCTGAGGTGGTGGATGGTAGGGCTGAGCCAGGGACGTGGGTTTATGTGATGGGTAGGACAGCAAGAGGGGAGCATGGGAGTCAAGGGTGGAAGAAAGGGATGAGTTGAAGATGGAGACAGCAGAGTCTAGGCAGGTGGTAGAGGGGACAGATGAGAGATGGGGGAGAGGGAGGAAGCAAAGTCAAGAGGGCCAATGGATTGAAGGTCACAGAAAGAGCGAGAGGTTGAGGAGGCAGGTGGAGGCGAGTGGGAAAGATGGAATGGAGTACGGTGATGGTCAGAGACAGGAAGGGCGTCAAAGGAGAGATCCGAGAGAGAGCAGTTTTTAGATAAGATTAGGTGAAAGGAGTTGCCGTCACAGTACGCTGGGGTGTCCGTCCAGAAGCGAAGGTCAAACAAAGAGGTCAGAGAGAGAAAGTGGGAAGCAGCACTGTCAGAGGGGCTGTTCACGTGGATATTGAAGTCTCCAAGAATGAGGATGGGAATATTATCATCGGAAAGAAAGTAGGAAAGCCATGCATCAAAATCAGAGAGAAGAGAAGTGGGAGAACCTCGGGGCAGTAGAGGACAGTCACATGGAGCTGGAGGGGCAAGTAGAGTCGAACACAATGGGCCTCAAAGGAAGAGAAGAAGTAAGAGGGAGGGGCTGCAAGGGGTTGGAACTGGCAAGATTTGGTGAGGAGCAGGCCACCACCGCCACCACCATGACATTCAGAGCGTGGCGTGTGGGTGAAGGTGGGACCATCAACAGCAAGGGCAGCAGGAGTGGCAGTGTTACATACAGGGGAGAATCCAGGTTTCAGTAAGGGCAAGGAGATGGGAGAGATCAGGAAAGGAAAGGGTCATGGATGAAAGGTGCTTTATGGATGGAAGAGTGGCAGTTCCACAGGGCACAAGAGAAAGGCAGTTGAGATGGGGGGAGACAAGGAATGGGGATTAGATTCGGGGAGAGAGGGTGGTGCCGGGAGTAGGGGGAAGGATTCTGGGGAGATAGCCGTGTAGGATGGTAGGGAGGAGGAATATTCCAAGGGGGCGGAGTTTTGGAAATGATTAGTAGCAGTAGCCAGGCACATACAGAAGCTGCAAGAGCGCCACATTCTCCCCGCGGATCGTGCACAAAGGGAGGAACGGATCATGCACAGCAGAGCGAGTCACTCTTTGTGCTCTATAATATCAACCTCTGCGTTTGGAGCAGGAAACACCTAAAGAATAGGACATGTGTGGATCTTTTCTAAAGAAGCAGCACCGACTCTTGCAAGATCCTTTTGAGGGTTACTTGCTATGCTTTTTCAAGTTTCCACAGTATAAGTTATCAGATATTAATTACGATCAGCTCTGTATACACGAACTACACTTGCCAAAAGCTAAATGCTGTAAATGAGAACAATGCATTACATGTTATTGCTTTGGAAGGGACTCCTCTTCATTTCTTTAAAGTGTTACTTTTCAGTAATGAAGACAGAAGGACCTGGAATGCTCCAAGAAATATTAGTTATCTCCAGCAGAGTAGTCTGTCTGCAGGTTTTAAACACTACTGATCTAACAGTGCTGCTCATTAAATCTAGTCCTAACCCGAGCTGAAATATGAATACGTATAACGGACCCAATCCAATGTCTGTGAACACACCAAGCGCACATCATGGGTACATATCCTGCACTTGGTGCGCACATAGCATGCATTTGGTGTGCACACATCCTGCATTTGGTGTGCGCATGGTGTGTGCAGTGCACCAAGTGCCCATGTGGAGCTTGAATTGGCCCCAGTGGGTCTAAAGGAAAGGGACTGATCTAACCCCAATGTCACTGGGTTTGGGGTTAGATTAACATATTTCAGACATACGGTGAGAACGAACGTGATGGGGCAAACCACTGCAGCCGCCACTACTTAGGTTGGCAGGGAGGGCTGTTCACACGAGCAGCTTTCAACCCTTAACCTGGGCATAGAGGCTGCCGGCATAGGTGCCCCCACACCCTGGGGTGGCCCGAGGATTTGTCCATGCAGGACAGGACTCCTAGGCCAATGCTTCCAGGATTGGCCCAGGAAGAGCTGCTACCAAATAGCTGATGGGGGGGAGCTCCTCTTGGCCTCCCATGAGATGTTTGGCGGCTGGCTGCATGAACCAAAGAGCTCATGGCGGGAGGGGGAAAGAGGAGCGTGCTCACCCCGGCCAACTAACAGCTGATGGGGAGGGGGCTGGAGGATCTCCAGGTTCCCCCAATCAGCTGTTTGGCAGGCTGGGTGAGCGCGCTCCTCCAGTCCCTCCCCCCCAATCAGCTGTTTGGTGGCAGAGGTGAGTGTGCTCCTCCAGGTCCACCTGATCAGCTGTTCCCTCCCCCCCAATCAGCTGTTTGGTGGCAGAGGTGAGTGTGCTCCTCCAGGTCCACCTGATCAGCTGTTCAGCGGGGCCAGTGAGCACGCTTCTTCAGGCCTGATCCATGGACCTCGCCTCTGAGTGGGGCTGGGCAGGCCTAACATATATGTAGGACCGCATTGGCCTGTATTGGCCAAGGTGGACAGGTCTGCCCGCCCCGGGGTGCACATGGGCCAACATTTGGCAGCAATGTAACAAATATGCAGGTGAGTCCCAGGCCAAAGTGGGCAACTGCCATGTCTGTTTTCACCCATAGTTTGCGCTTGCTAGAAGGTATTCATTTATAGTCTAGAAATGTGGCAGATGAAAACTTCATCTTCCAATATAGCAATGCCAATTTATATAGCAATCTAATATAGCAATGCCAATTTATATAGCAATCTAATATAGCAATGCCAATTTACGTCAGCTGAGAATCTGACCCTATAATTATCAGTATCTACATGGATATCAAGTACATGGTACATCTCTGGGCATATACTTGGATCATGTATTACCTGTATTTATAATTGTGGTAACAAAAGAACCCTACAACAATATTAGTGTCATGTATACTGTGCACATCTATATAAAAACGGTTTACTCTGCATTTTGCAATCAAATGTGTACCTTAAATGAGCTCATTTCCTACTCAAATCTGCATAGTGAAAATCAGATCAGTTTTAGAAGAAAAAGAGGGAAGGGTACCAATAATTATCAGAAGACAACAAGCTGATTTATATATTATTGCTATTTCTGTTACCCTTTCAGATGTTTTAACATCTGTCGCATTTCATTTGAATAACTTTCTCCCATCGCTAAGTAGCTACGATGGATTTTAAACACCAGTTATTTTAATATAGCTAAGATAATGATGCATTGCAGGCATCTGATTATGCATTCAGCTGTACAATAGTTAGATAAGAACTACATCACAGAAGTCTGGTCAGTACTCCTTTGAGAAAGTTTTGCAATGATAGCAAAATGATAACTTTTCTTTGTTAATCTGTGTTCAAAAAGACATTTGAAAACCATAGATTATTCCATGTCTCCAGAGACTGGCCTCAACAAAAAAGCAGCTTTTGTTTTCACGCATGAAAGACACCCCTCAAAACAAATCACATACGTCTCTGTACAGCTATGCAAAACAACGGGAAACTTACAAATATCTGATTAAACTACCCTCAAATTTAAAATTCTCATTTTGGAGATAAAATTAACACAATTTTTTTCAAGGGGGTAGGGGGAGGAAAATAAGCAAAGCTAAGCTCTCGGGCAGGGACCGTGTCTACCTTGATTTTTGTAAAGTGCCAGGTACATCGTCGGCGCTATATAAATAAATACTACTAATAATAATTAATAATAAATAGTGAAATTCTATCCTATCTCCAGCATGTCCCACTGAATATATGCGCACAGAATAAGAACATAAATACCATACTGAGTCAGACCAAGGGTCCATCAAGCCCAGCATCCTGTCCTCCGACAGTGGCCAATCTCAACCACATGGGAGAAGAACCAACAGTCACAGTGGGCAATCCATTCCCCGTTGTTCACTCCCAGCTCCCGACAGTAAGAAGTTTATCCCGTAAGCTACTTGGTTAACAGCCATTAATGGACCTACTCTCTAGGAACCTATCCAGCCCTTTTTTAAACCCAGCTGTACTACTGGCCTTGACAGTGTCCTCTGGCAACAAATTCCATAAGCTAATTATGTGTTGAGTGAAAAAGTACTTCCTTTTGTTTGTTTTAAATCTGCCGGCAGCTAGTTTCATGGCATGTCTCGTAGTTCTAGTACTATTTGAGAGGGTCAATAACCATTCGCTATCGACTCGTTCCACACCACTCAAGATTTTATAAACCTGTATCATGTCCCCTCTGTCTTCTCTTCTCTAAGCTGAAGAGACCCAGCTTGTCAAGCCTTTCTTTGTACGGAAGCCGTTCCATACCCGTCGTCATTCTTGTTGCCCTTCTCTGTACCTTTTCTAGTTCTGCTATGCAGGGGTGTAGTGTTCATTGAGCGACCCTGGTATAAAGCCGGGGAGTGTCAGGCGCTGCCAGGTGCCGCCGTGNCCCCCCCCCCCCCCAAATCTCGTCAGAGGCTGTAGCGCTGTGTAGTGATTTGTTTTTGTTTGGTTTTTTTCTTGAGTCCTGAGTTGCAGCAGGCAGGCCGCCGCACTCAGCTGTGTGGTTTGTTTTGGTTTTTGTTTTGTTTTAGTCCTGGGCAGGGCTCCTCCTTGCTTCAGTTTTAAAGAAACACCCTCCCTCGCCTCTCCCCACCCCCACAATCAGCTTCCCAGTCTACTCTCCAGTCCTTCCCTCTCCTCCCCCTCTCGCAGCGTGCACCAGAAGGGGAGGGGCAGGCAGGGTCCGCTTCCCGAGGTCAAACCCAGTGGCAGGAAGAAGTGAAGAGGAGAGTGTGCACAGAGAGAGAGAGAGAGAGAGGCTAGCAGGCACAGCAGCAGAGTCTAGAGAGACCATCCACAGAGCAGAGCCAGGAGCCGAGGATTGAGCTAGAGAATGATGGAGGACAGACTGGGACTAGGTAGGCTTCTTGACCCGTCATCTGAGTAAGGGTTTAGGGGTGGTGCAGTGTACCCCCTTCCCTATGAACCCCACCACGGTGGTGGGGTTCACATGGAGGGGGACATTTGGAGGTAGGGACACCTGGACCCTCCCTGATTCCAGGTGGGGAGAGGGAGCACCCGGGGCAGCTAGGGAACACAAGTGGCTAGGCTTGCTGCTGCTGCAACAACCTTGTTCTTCTTTCCCCCTCGGGGTTGGTTTGGGGTGGGGTGGGGGTGAAGAAGCAGCAAGTTTTGTCCTGCCCAGGGTGGCCCTGCATGTCTGTTTGTTTGGGGGGAGCAAGCTTTGCCCTGCCAGGGGTAGCCCTGCATGTTTGCTTGTTGGTGAGGGCGGGGGGGGGGGAGAGAGAGCAAGCTTTGCCCTACCCGGGGTGGCTCTGCACATGTTTGTTTAGGCGGGGGTGAGGGAAAGAATCCTGCTTGACCCTGCATGTTTGTTAGGGCGGGGGCACTCTGCATGCGCGCTTTATTACTTGCTTTCTGCTTGTCAAATGCTGGTAGTTGGAATTGTGGGAAACACCCAGTTGTAAACCATCGTTGAGGGTGGAGTGAGCACAGACAACCTCCATTTTGAGGAAGGGCAAAAGTGCCTTTAAAGTTAATTCACATGCATGCGAACCGGGTAGTGTCTCCAGGCCCGCCAGCCTATCGGCAGCTTTGCTGCCAGCAGGAGACAAAAGCAACGGGGTGGGGGGGGGGATCCTGACTTCTTGGCCAGGGACCCATTCCACCCTAGCTACTCCCCTGCAGCTATGTCTTTTTTGAGATGGGCCGACCAGAACTGCACACAATTATTCGAGGTGCAGTCACACCATCGATTTGTATAGAGGCATTATGGCCTCCTTAGTTTTATTATCTATCCCTTTGAAAGAATAACTCCTAACATTCTATTTGCTTTTTTGACTGCTGTTGCACACTGGGCTGAAGATTTCAGTGTATTGTCCACAGTCACCCCCAGATCCTTTTCCTGAGTGGTAACTCCTAGCTTAGTACCCAGCATTGTGTACTCATAGTTTGGGTTAATTTTCCCTATGTGCATCACTTTGCACTTGTCCACATGAAATCTCATTTGCCATTCAGATGCCCAGGCACCCGGTCTTGTAAGATCCTGTTGCAGTTCTTCACAGTCTGCTCATTTTTTAACTACCTTGAATAACTTGGTGTCATCTGAAAATTTGATCACCTCAATCTTAACACCCTTTTCCAGATCATTAATGAATACATTAAACAGCACCGGTCCCAATACACATCCCTGAGGCACACCACTTTTTACATCTCTCCATTGTGAAAACTGACCATTCAGTCCTACTCTTTGCTTCCTATCCTTTAACCAGTTACCAATCCATAGTAAGACATTACCTCCTATCCCATGACTTTTTAATTTTCTCAAGAGTCTTTTACGTGGGACCTTATCAAATGCTTTCTGGAAATCGAGGTACACTGTATCTACTGGGTCTTCCTTGTCCACATGCTTATTTACACCCTCAAAGAATTCCAACAAATTACTGAAACATGACTTACCTTTGCTAAATCCATGCTGACTCTTCCTCATTAAGTCATGTTTATCAACACGCCCAGCGAGTCTGTTCTTAATTATAGTTTCCAACATTTTGCCCGGCACAGGCATCATGTTTACTGGTCTGTAGTTTCCAGAATCACCTCTGGATCCCTTTTTAAATACTGGGGTTACATTTGCCACCCTCTAGTCCTCGGGTACAGTGGCAGATTTTAGCGATAGGTTACAAATTACTAACAGTAGGTCTACAATTTCATATCTGAGTTCCTTCAGAACTCGGGTGAATACCATCTGGTCCTGGTGATCTGTTAGTACTTAGTTTGTCAGTTTGCTCTAGTACCTCCTCCAGAGTCACACTGATTTGTGACAGTTCTTCCAATTCATCACTTACAAAGTAAAGTTCCGGCATGGGTATCTCGCCAACATCCTCTGCAGTGAAGACTGAAGCAAAGAACTCATTCAGCTTCTCTTCAATGTCCTTTTCCTCCCAAAGCACCCTTTTCAGCCCCTGGTCATCTAACGGTCCAACAGCTTCCTGCTTCTGATGTACTTGAAAAAGTTTTTGTTATTAGTTTTAGCATCTTTAGCAAGTTGCTCCTCAAATTAGATTCGATTAGACTATTGTAATGCACTCTATGTGGGGCTACCCATGGTGACGGCTCGGAAATTGCACCTGGTGCACAATGCGGTGGCCCGTCTCCTACTGGGACTGAGCAGCAGGGAGCATATTACACCAGTGCTCAGTTCTCTGCACTGGCTGCCACTGGTTTTCCGGGCCCAATTCAAGGTGCTGGTCTTGGTCTATAAAGCCCTAAACGGCCTTGGCCCTGCCTATTTGCGAGATCGCCTCACTCCCCAGGTCCTGGATCAGCCCTTGAGGTTGTCCGGGGGTGCCTGGCTTGAGGTCCCCCGAGTTTTTTGAGGGGCCATGCAGGGGAGGGCATTCTCGGTGGCCACACTGCGCCTGTGGAACTCCCTTCCGGTAGAGGCCCGGCTGGTCCTGGTCCTTCCCTCCTTTCAGAGAAGTTGTAAGACCTGTCTGTTCCGCCAGGCGTTTGGTGGAGGAGAGGGGTAGTGGGTGGGGGTGAGATGGGTTTCTCTGTTTCCTCCTTTTTATGATTTATTTTAATTGTTTTTAACTATTGTAAGCTGCCCTGAGCTGCCTGTGGCAAGAAGGGGTGGGGTAATACATTTTAAAAATAAATAAAATAAATCCCTTTTTGGCCTGCCTTATTAACTTTTTACATCTACTTTGGCAACGCTTATGCTCTTCCCTATTTACCTCATTGGGTCTCTCTTTCCATCAGAGAATGTCAGAGTTGGAAGAAGTAACCTTGAAGGCCATCTAGTCCAGCCCCCCCC
Organism: Sphenodon punctatus; assembly: GCA_003113815.1. NCBI lineage: Eukaryota > Metazoa > Chordata > Lepidosauria > Sphenodontia > Sphenodontidae > Sphenodon > Sphenodon punctatus. The sequence goes on from QEPC01007512.1 coordinate 14,509,405, forward strand.
GCTTGGATGCAGGATGACCACTGCTACAACAACCCTGACAGATGACTGTCCAGACTCTTTTTGAAAACCTCCAGTGATAGAGAGCCTACAACCTTGCTAGGCAACTTGTTTCATTGCAAAACAGCTCTTGCTGTTAGGAAAGGTTTCCTGATAGCTAACCAAGATCTACTTTCCTGTAATTTGAACCCATTATTTCAAAGTCCTGCCCTCTGTAGCAATGAAGAACAGTACCTTATTTTTTTTTTAAAGTGCTGATTCAATTTAATAAAAAACATAGAAGCAAGCCCTGGTCCTCTGTGACCTTGCATGGACTCCTATGGCTTGGAAACAGGCTATATTTTATTTTTAATTAGTTCCAAAGTGTAAGGTGAATGTTTTTATGCCCTTTAAAATCGCTGAAATTATAGAGAACCTCTCTCTGAGAACAGGCCCACTATGTTTTGCATGCTAATAATATACAATTCTAATAATATACTTGCACTATGTGCTTGTGTGTGCCTATTTTATTGGAACATGAACAGTTTCTTTCCGATGAAGGAAAGGCACAGGTTTTTAAGAAGAGAAACATACATATCAGACAACAAAAATTAAAAAGCAAACAGTAGGCCTAAATTTTCAATCTATCTAGTCAAGTGTCCTGTATACAACAGTTACAAGTGCAAAGTGCTTGAGAGGAATATATGAGAACCCTGCAGTAGTTTTATGGGGGACAATTCGCTACCACAAAGGTCTCACATCCTGATCCTTACCAGTCAGAGATGTCTTTTAGCCTCGCATCATGATTTTCCCTTCCTTCCCTATGCATCTAGTAGAATTATGGAATAAACATATACAAAAATAACCCACCCTCAAAGAACATGAAGGGTTCAAAAGTTAGGAAAGACTGGTATTCAGGTTTTCCACGTTATCTCAACTTGACACCCTTGTGCATATATATTATAGGAGTCAGCAGAGATGAGTGGGTAAAACACCAGGCTAAGACTATGTGACCAGCTGGCTGACCTTGGGTAAACTATGTCAACTCTTTGAGAGTCTGTAAAATGTGGATGACAGCAGTTAAGTGTTATTAATTAAGAGGGAGGGTTGTTAAAAAGGTTAATCGGGACTATAACCCCATCCCCACATCTGTTTAGATGAGCACAACTGCAAGTTAACTGCCCCCATCTGTGGAATATCCATGCATTTTCTAGGAGGTGATAATAACCTCCTCTTTTGCTTCATTACAGGTCATCTGGTCGTATGAACAAAAGCAAAGATACAACAATTTAAGGGATTATTGCTTCTTACCACCCTGATCATGTGAACAAACCCTAAGTGGATGAAGTATTGCAGTCAAGATGATCAGAGAAGGTCCTTGCCACCCTCAAAAGTGACAAAATACAGAAAAGATCTTCAGTTCCATAATCACACAGTAGTTTCTCCAAAAGATACTGCAGGGTGTGGGTGTGTTTGTGGTTGTGTTGGAATATGCCCTCTCTCCACACTTTGTTCTGTTTTATTGACACCCCATCAACAAAGCACCAGAACTCCTGGATCATGCTCACAATCAAGGCCACATCTGCAACTTAAAATTTAAGGTTTTTTTAATGCCATCAAATGCTGCCTCTTATCACACACATGTTAATCCCTGGTGAACAGGCATTTGCTTCTTTCATGTAATGTAAGCAGACAATCTAACTCTTGTGAAAATAAGATAAGTGAGAAGACAAGACACTCTAAATTTGTGGAAAACAGCACATTAGGGATGGGCAAACCCGACCAGTTCGGTCGACCGAACTGAACTTCCGAACCGAACTCGATTTTCGAACCAAACCGAATTTCCGAACTCAGCTCTGTTCGCCCATCCCTAAAAGATAATATTCCATTTAGTTCAATGGGGTTTGAATTTCCGACTTTTGTTCAGAAGTTCAGACCGAACTCTAATAGTTCGGTCGATAGAACTGAATTTCCGAACCAAACCGAATTTCCGAACTCAGTTCTGTTCGCCTATCCCTACAGCACATGATCTAGATGAACAGTTTTGAAAAGATTTTTTTTTTTTTTTAATGGCACAATCTTTAGTTTTTCACTGACAGCAAAATTGCCACCGAGTTGTACTGTCTCAGAAGAGTGCATATGCTGTTGCTTTATCTTTTAACATTTCACAAGTCTGGTTAAGTTACAATTATTAGAAATGGTTAGCTTGGCTTTTTTCTCTTCTTGCAGAAGTACCGCATTTCCACTCTTGCTGCCAACAAGCGTGCGGAAAACAGTTATTAAATTTAGGGCCAGCTTATGGGCTATTCAATAGTCCTGTTCAAGGAAGCGATCAAGGCATTTGAGGTCCACAAGGTACAGGAGAGCAAAGTCCCCGCTGAACACAGCTATGCTGCTTAGTCCTGTGTGAAGGGGTATGGTGTGAACTCAGTCTTAGTTCTTTCACTCAGCGTTCAAACTGCTGTTTCTCTGGCCATCGGCTTAAGAACATAAGAAGCTAGTGTCATACTGGGTCAGACTAATGGTCCAACAAGCCCAGCATCCTGTCTCTGACAGTGGTCAAACTTGGTTCCTTGGGAGAAGTACCCAATAGGTCCCAATGAGCAATCCATTCCCTGTTCACTCCCAGTGCCCGACAGTAAGAAGTTACACCCCCTAAACCTATTTATTATTTATTTAAATTTTTATCCCACCCTTCCCTAAAAAAGACTCAAGGTGGCTCACAACAAAAATAAGAACATATAAGAAACAATCCATACAAACAATAAAATACACCCCCTGCCAAAGCTCCAACCTTCCCACTTAAATCATAAGAATATGCTTCTTCTCACCCCTTTAAGAATTCTATACAAATCTCTGCCACTTTCTACTTTTTCAGTCTTGTCAAGCTCCAAATTACCTCAGCCCCTCTGGTTCACTGATGCGTTTAACCTCGTTGACTTGGTCACATTTTCACAAAATAACGTCCATGCCTCCTCCTCTGCAAATCTGTCTGCATGCTGACACCTCAGTAAACTCATCTCATCCAGTCTAGGTTTAAGTCTTTTTAAAAAAACACTCCTCTGCCATGCTGCTTATTATAGTATACTTGCTGGTTTGTATGGAAATTGTGTATGTATATTTTGCCACTGCAACTCCCCCTTCCCTGTATTCCATCTTTAAAGTGTGAACTGCTCAAAGTGGCACAAAGTGACTGATTCCACAAAAGAGAGCGTTGTCATCATCCCCTCAGTGTACTGTAGGAAGCAATCTACACCAGGAATAGGGCAGGTGCATCTGCAGAGGACTTCTCCAGTTCCACAGCAGGGATGGAGGAATAGGAAGAGAAATATAACTCTTGGGCTGTATTCACAGGAGAGCTTTCTCCTTGCTGCTATGCTGCCATTCCCACATGCATTCCACGGGTTCAATTCTGCTGTGGTAGTATCTAGTTAGGATACTAGAGCTGAAACAAGTAGTAAATTAATTACCCATGGGTAATACCTGAATTTTCAGATAGGCCTGTGGTGGAGCTGGAACACATAGTGAATGTATTACCTGTGAATAATACCTGAATTTTTGGGAAACCCTGAGAGTACCCAGCCAATACTCACAATTGGAAACAAGTACTCACCTGACATACCCATTGTGTGTGTGTGCATAGCCATTAATTTTATAAAGCAGTTGCTAGAGGGGGCTGAGGGTGGCATGGAACCTAAGACCTTTGGCACAGCTATTCCAAAGCAGAACTTCCAAGCCACGCCAGAAGGGTGCTTTCAAGGCCCTAACGGTAAGACCTTTATATGACCAATATTCAGTACACAGTCCTATGACCAAAGCAGATGCAGTGAGTGAGCCAACATCTGTTCTGGTAGCTCAGTTGGTAGGTTTGGGGGAAGGTTAGAAATTCAGGGCTGCTCTAAGCAAGGAAACTAGGTAAACAGCAGAGAATCCACCTCACAGAGGGGAAAAAAGTTCTTTTGCTAGGGTTAATGTTTTACAAAGTAATTGTATGTATAGAAGAAACCACACATTTAGGTGACTATTTTGGCAATCTACTCTCTATTGAATTGACAAAAAGACAGCTGATGGTAGCACTGGTGGTAGAGCTGAGCAAAGGCTATTGGAATGTCATGGGTCCAAGGCTGCGTGAAATAAAGAAATAAGTACCTAAACATCAGAGAATATACCACACAGGAGGAAAAACCTCTTATTGTTTCCTAAAGTAAATTTACACATGCAAGAAATTACACCTTCAGTTTGCCTCATAGTACCGATTTGACCTAGCAGTCCCCTGTGTACTGTTCTACTTCCAGAGATGTAAGAGAAAGGACAAGCTGTAGTGGCTCATTCATCCTGCAGGGGAAGGGCTCTACATAGTGCCCCACAAGCTAGATGGCTGTTTGTATAGCTGTAACAACAGGTGAAGTTGTACTGTATGGCTGAGCAGCTAAACGTTGCAGTTGATATACCATGAAGGTATGGGCTCTCATTTGCCCTGTGTTAGCACATTATTAAAAACAAGAGACACTAACAAAGGGGCTCGCTCACACTACTATGTAAGTAGCACCTGTTACCTGATCTGCAAAGGGCAGATCGGGTAGTGTGTATTCGCTGGGTACATCCATTTTGGAGGATACTCGTTTCAGCTTTCCCCCTGTGGCTACCCTACCTGTGCAAAATGGGTGTTTGCACATACCAGTTGTTTTTTTTTAATCTAAAGTGCAGGAAACCCGGGTGTGAATGCCTACTCATTTTACAGGTACAGCTAATCTGTTACAGATTCAGTAGTGGTGTGGCTGGGTCGTTAAGCTTTGTGGCTGTTGTGCCAAAGGTCCTGGGTTTTAATCTGCCCTGTCGCATGCTGTTTCCTTCTTGCTAGCTTTTTTTTAACAAAATGAAGTCTCTGTTCCCATTGACCCTAATGAATGCAGGATGTAGTCGGAGCTCTGAAACTAGGAGCTGCTCTCTCAATCATTATCATCTCTCTTTTTAAAAAAAGAAAGAAACTAACAGCGATAATGACACAGAGGAAACTAGAAACCATGACCCCTGCACAGCAAGCACAAAGCTGAGCTATCTAGCCACACTTCAACTGCATTTACAACAGCCTTAGAAACAGCTCTCTTACTTGTTGGGCCCTATGCCGAGTTCTTCCCCTGCTGACTGAATGAAACACAGAAGCCAAGCCAGCCCTTTCTCCTATAGTTCTGGCAGTAGAACAGTGGACTGACAGGATAAGAGTTCAAATCTGGGCTGTGTGGTAAGCTAAAGGTATGATTTCTTGCATATGAAAGTTTACAGAAGCAATAACATAGCCCTCCCCAACCCCATGTGGTGAATTCTTTGACATACTGTTCCTTTGCTTGATACAGCCATGACAGTTTCCAATATCCTTTGCTCAGCTCTATTACCAGAGAAACTGATGCTGTCTTTCTTTAATTCAGTCATGGAGACTAGTCTGGCATATAACTCACATAAAACTATGGTTTCTTGCATAGGTACGTTCACTTTGTCGAAGATTAAGACAGGGATGTTTCTTTGCCTACAGTAATCTTGGACACCCCCCGCCCCCCAAACCTTCCCTTTCCCCTTCCAGCACTTTACCATGAAAGCTACAAGCCCCTCTCCCCATCTACTTCAGTCATGGAGATGGGAATTACATATTGGTCTTATAAAGAGCCTATAGTGAGAGCTTTAAAAGGGCTCTGCTTCTATGGCTTGGGAGCTCTGCTTTGGGGGCAGCTATGCCGCCCTTGGTCTGCCCAGGTTCCTCTTTGTACCAGCTGGCTTATAAAATTAATGGGCATCTACTTAATACACACACAAAATCCAAAACAGTAACCTGACAGATGCTAAACAAGTACTACATGACTGTGACCCAAACCACACATGACAAGTCAGGTAGTACATATTTGACAGGTGTACCCATTTGGAAAGGTATTTGTTCCAGCTCTAGTTTAGACCCATGGTACTAAACCTCTAAGGGCCGGCGGGGCTTCCAGTGACATTGGAGCATAGAACGGGCCACATGGCCCGTTCCTGTAACATGCCTCTCTAGTACTGGGTGGACTGATTTATTAGCACGTTATGCAAAACCGGCAAGAAGGAAAAACTACGATAGTTAAACTGGGTTTGAGTGGCAATGCAAGTAGGTTAATTGCAGATTACACCTGAGGCATCCTGTGAACTAACATGTTCACACACGCAATAAGTAAAATAAATAAATAAATAAAATAAAATAGGGCAAACAGGAAAATGCAGTTTATTAATCTTATGGGAATGCGCCCTCAGATCCATATGATGGTTTCTGGGTAGTCTCTGGAGCACAGAAATAAGTGGGAGCTGAAACACCCTGATTCCAATTTAATCAGAACTGGGTATTTCGTTTGGTCCCATTGAAACTCAGACCGAACAAGAAGAAAAAATGGTGGTCTTTTGTGCAGGCACAAAAAAATGGCTGCAATTCTGCTCATGTGAAAATGGAGGCCGCCATGCTGCTCGTGTGAAAATGGAGGCCGCCATTCTGCTCATGTGAAAATGGAGGCCGCCATTCTGCACATGTGCAGAATCGTGGCCACCATTTCACACATGCACAAAAGCATCTCGTTGAAATTCTGACTGGAATTTTATTCCAATCAGAATTCTGACCCCAATTTCAGCAGCCGTTCCAATTTCATGGGGAAATTCCACAAAATCGGAATCTCTTTTTCGAATCAGCCCTACAATTAACTACTTATTCTCAGGGCCTGGGGCAAAGCCACAATTTCATTAGTTGTAAGTGGGGAACAACAAGAATACAGATCACCCCATAGCATTTGAGGACTTCCCCCCCCATTTTACTGAATCTCAACCTAATCACCAAATCCTTCAATTCTAGTGACCTAGTTGCTCATCAAAAGAAAAATAATTACAGAAAAATATATTGTAAAATATTCCTCCCCTCCCAAATTTTTTTCCCCTCTTCCCCCCACCCAAAAAAAAAATTAAATGAAGAGTTGCTTCTCAAGCTACTCCCCTGTCTGCACCCCTGAGGAACAAGTTGACTATAATTTTCTAGTCTTCTAAAAACAGTTTGGTGAAAATGCTGGGTAAACGTTCCAGAAGGTTCACTCCTTTTCCCAGAGTTTGGTCCACATTTAACTGAATACCTACATCCCTAATAACAATTAAATTTTCAGGAGCCAATAATCTGACTGTGAGCTGATGCTGGCAGGAGCAGAACAATACCTGCTAAAACCAAGACTCGCCAGGAGCTTCCCATTGTAAACTGGCCATCAGTGACTCGAGTTGTGGAAACATCGTTCATTATAAAATCAAGCCAGGTGAGTGAAAAGGTTTGCTATGGTGTCTGAGCTCAACGGCAAACTTGAGCCATGGCTAAAGTAAAACAGGACAGATTCAGTTGGGAAACATTGTGGTCTGCAAGGTTTTGACACAACTTTTGTGAAAATATATGGTTCTGGCAGAATTTCACTTGGAGCTTTTGGAATACAAGCAAAATCTGTAAATACACCTAAACCAAAACAGTTGCTTTCCCCCCGTTCTCCTGCACTATGTACTGCAAAGGTGGGGAAACTTCCCCTCCCAGGGACCACTGAAAACTAGTACAAGTTCCAAAGGTCACATGGAAGTTGGAGGTGGGGATGCTTAAGGGGCAGGAAGAGGGTGGTCCAGAGCATGGATCTGCCTTTATCCTTGCGTATGTGCTTTCTGACACCTGGGTACTATATTGTATATCTGGTGCCTTGCTGGTGGGGCCTGCATGCATGCTCAGGGTCTAACTGATCGCCATATTTGGGGTTGGGAAGGAATTTTTCCTCTGCACAGACTGGCAGTTGACTGAGGGTTGTTTTGCCTTCCCCTGCAGCATGGGTGTGGCTCACCTGTTTGGGATGTCTGGATCTTTCTTCTTCTAAAACAGTTTCCTGTTATTTCAGGCCTTGGTGTGCTCTGGCTGGTCCCAGTCTCTACTTGTAGCTATTGGTGGGATTTCTCTGTGCAAACGGTTGGGGTGTGGCAGGTCCTGGAGTGGTGCAGGGGGCTGCATTAGATGACCCTTGAGACCCCTTCCAGCCTTGTGATTCTATGGGTGTTTTTAGACAAGCGCCTTCCCACCCATCACCCACCCATCATGCATGTTTCAGGGCTGCATAGGGTGCCAATGCGGCCCTGCAACATGTATGACGGGTGAGTAATGGGTGGGGAGGCGCTTGTCTAAAAACACCCAATGACTCTACTCTTCTACCTTCCCCTGAGATCAGTCCTTCTGTGCTTGAGGATTAGAACCGGATCAAGAGGCCAGATCTAGGAACTGGAAAGGGGGCAAATTAGAACTAGCTGCAGACTGCATTTGGCCCCTGGGCATGGGGTTGCCAATCTCCGGTATAGTGCTTAGGGATCTAGTTTCCTTATCTTGTTCATGTTTCAGGATCCAATCCGTAAACCCAGGTTCCATCTTATATAGTTAGAACAGGAAAGTTCCAGCCTCAGCAATTCTTTCTCCTGTATCTAGAGGCACGGAACAGTAACCTCTTCAGTTTTGCCTGAAGACGATCCTCTGTTAAGCTCAAAAGCCCTTACGCTCTCCTCAAAATATGTTGGTCCAATGTAGCATAACTAGCTCAAGTACTGTCATTAGAGAAAGGCTGGAGAAGGGAGAGTTTTATTGGACGTTAAACCATTGCCATTTTTTAATTATTTTTTTTTTAATATTCAACATTGAACTTCAGTTCAGCTATCTTTTTCGTCTTTAACCCTGTGGCTTTGGCAAAGCAAAACAGCTGTTGTGGAAGGAAGTGTAGCTTTCCTTCCCAAGGTGAATTCAGAACAAAACTCTCGTGACTGGAATCACATATGGATTTGCTGTTGTCAAGCTGTTTTTTTCCCCAACGATTTCTGCAGAGTTGGGAAATCATGAACCCCTATCCCTGATTACAACACTGGGGCAACGAAGCATGTGTTTAATGTGCAGAAAAAAACAACCACCCAATAGAACAAACTTCTTTATAAGAAAGAAAATCCCATAAATATGCTCTTCCTTGAATGCTGATTTATGCTGCCTCATTTGAACATAGGGTTAATTCCTACACGCTAGGTGTTTCAGTCAAATACGAAATAGCAGCTGTAATACAGGCAATGCTGTAATTGCATCAAGGCTTAAAGCATAAATCTATTCAAATCATGGATTAACTTGCTTCCTGGTGACTTCTTGCTTCCATTTTTGTGTAAATGAGGTACAATAACTCTTGGGATGGTTGAGTCATGTGAATAAATCCAAGAATGGTGCACGCATATTTCAGAGCTGAAGCCAGCTAATTAGGCCATCAGGTAGAAGATATCTTTGACAAGTTTTTAAAAAATAAGAAACAATCACTTCCCCACGATATTACTTACAGCGCACGATCTGCCTCCAGGAAAGAATCGGAAAGGCAAAGTATGCGTAGGGTTTGTTAACGTGGGAGCGTCCCCCCTGAGCATTTTTGCCGGTGATCCTGCAGAGGATTGCAGAGTAAAGCTCCCATGTTACAAATACTGTGCATGCTTTGCCTTCTGGATTCTTTCCCGGAGGCAAATCGTGCCGGGTAGGTATTATGGGAAAGTGCCATCTGTTTAGTTACTCTGTTTTTCTTACAAATATAACATTTGAGCCCCGTGATATCTAAAAGATAGCCTTTCCTACCATGCCCCATTGCGGCCCCAGCGGTCAGCCGGGAGCACCCTCCTGTGGGTTCCATCTGCCACTCTTGTCCTTACGACGGGAGCACGCAGGGGGGCCTTCTCGTTTGCTGCCCCAGTGTTGTGGAACTTCCTCCCCCTGGAGATTCATCTGAGTCCAGGCCTGAGCCTCTTTCGGAGGCGGTGTAAGACCTTCCTTTTTAGTAAAGCATTTGGTGGGTGAGGATAGGGATTAGGTGGGAGGTTGTAGGGTGGTTGGGGTTGAATTGGGTAGGGTTTTTTATTGGGTTCTAGTTTAATGTCTTTTAATTGTATTTATGTTTTTGTGAGCCACCCTGAGCCTTTGCTAAAAATGTAAATACATAAATTCATAAATATTTAGACTCTGAATCCTTACATTTGTTCAGGTCCAGCTCTATAAAGCCCCTGACAAACACTTAATTTAAACTACTAAGCATATGTGGAAGCAAGTAATTAGTACCACAGAGGTCAATAGGACTTAAAAATTAAGTGCTTTGCTGAATCATGGCTTGTATGGTCAAAGGTTTAGTTCTAATTTTCTTCTCTGGATTGGACCACCTATCTCTTGCTCTGAGTTACTTATTAATATGGCCATAACTATCAGGAGAGATCCCAAGCGCCTTCTTTGATTGTCCAACTACATCTACAACATGGCGATTAAACATACAGCATTTGGGATAAAGCCACACTGTGTGTCTCTTACTGGTCAAGAATCTGAATGACCAGATCACCTGAGTGGTTTTCGTCCTGTGTTTTATTAATTAAGAGTAGAGACAGGCTTGTACTTTTGCAAAGCAAAATCAGCACTGGAACTGACAGCAAGGAAGTATGACGTGCAACGCTGTATCATACTTGTAGCAGGATGCAGCCTCAAGAGAAAGATGGACCCTGTATAACGGCAGCTAGCGACAGCCAGTAGGCTAAATGCTGCAGGTGTCGCGAATGGGCAGGGACAGCGCCTTTAACTGCAGCTGCTGTGCAGGGTGTGGCTGAGCCAGCCCCGAAAGACTTAAAAGCTGAGCTTGGGAGCTCATTCAGGGAGAGCTGGGAGGGAGGCAGCAGCTAGCTGGGAATTCTGTCTGAGTTAAAGAGACATGTGAACTGCTGGGGAGACAGGAGCTGAGGAGCGGCTCTGTTCCCCAGCCTGTTAAGCTCAAGGAAGATTTCCTGAGCTAGAAGGCCCTGCTGGACTCGAGGGAGGAGCGTGCCTCCCCAGCGGTCTTGGGCCAGCAGCGGTGTGAAGAGAAGCCCTGTACAGAGACAGTGCATATAGTGATTGTACAGAGATAAGAGACTATAGAACGGGCAAATATAGAGAGACGCATGAGCAATTCTCTAAAGAGATACTGAAAGTGTCTTTGGGCCCCAATCCTGCCAGGACGCACCAAGAGGCACCCCGCTGTGCTACACTACTAAATCCATTCAAAGCAAATAAACATGGTAATATAAAAATCTGCCTCATTTCTTTACATCTGAGGCCTCTCTTGTGAATATCTGCTGCTTTAGACTGTGACATTCTAGGAAAACAGTGGTTAGAAATGGACTTCTAAAGAAGTAAGGAGACAAATGAGATCCAGTGCCTTGAGTTATTCACCCATGGTTTAAGTATCATGGCAGCAACTGCAGTGTACAGATTAGATTACATAACTAGAAGCCTCCTTGCCTTGAATAACAAAGGCACTGATGGGAAGCCAGTGAGTTTGCAATTCAGAAGTGTTTGTATTATTTTGAATTTTATCTACAAAAATGTTTCTCCAGGTCCAATGACCTTGCAGCAAAGTATTACAAGGACACACAAGATGGAAGGATAACTACACCAGTATGCAGGGCATAAATCATCAGAAGTTATTCTGTCATTGTTCTAAATACTGCAAAGGGTATTCTTAAGTAATACTATGTTGAAAGAACTGCATAGTAATTTACTATAGGGATTAGAGGCAGGATTTCTAAAGGGGCCTGTGGGGAGTCCACTGAATGTTGCTGGGTAGTGAAAGCCAAATCCAGCTTTTGAAAACTTCAGTTGATATTGCTGGAACTAAAAGAACTGGAGCAAAAGCAACTCAATAGTATGAGGCTGTGAGTCATTCAAAAATAGTATTTTTAATGAAATAATGATAATTTGTTTTAGTAGTAATAGTACTACAATGCATCTTACCTTTGCAAACACAGAACATAAGCTTCCTGTTTGATTGAGCTTGATCAATAAGGAAGAGAGATATCTTAGTAACAGTAACTGAATGGGTGGGAGACTTTGACTTTATGAAAACAAGGCTCCAGTGCCAGCATAGGTCCCATTGAAATGGATGGTGCTTATGCTGGTACAGCAATTTGAGAACCAGAACTTACGTTAATGGGAAAATAAGCTGCCACACATACCAAAGCTTATTCTCCACTGCAGGGGTGGACTGGGAACTTAAAATGGCCATGGAAAATATTCTGAGAGTGGACCCCCAGTAGGCGGAGCCAACCTCACGGTAGGTGGAGCCAATCCAAAAATTACACACATGACCATGATTAATGGAATAGAACAAGCACACAAGGATAGCAGTTCTCGCAAACAACAACAGAGCCTCAGCCAAGTGAGTCCAGAGTTCATGGGGGCAAATGGGGCAAAAAGCAGTCACAAACCTTTTCCTCCATCCCCAAATCTGCCCAGGGTAAAACCAGACAACCCAAATCTCGCTCTCTCAAAAAATGAAAAATAGCTAAGTGAGTCCAGCGTGCATGGGGGCAACCAGGGCTTGTTCTTCTTAGACTGCAAGCCCGCTGGGCAGGGACCTGTCTCCAACAAGGGCCCTCCGCCACCAAAATCTAGGTGGGGGGAGGTTGCCACGCCCAAAATCCTTCCTCCCCTTGGGATGGGCACAGAGAGCGGGCTGCAGGGCTTCAGGAAACCCTGCGGCATTGACCTAGGGGCATCCTAATCGGTTCCTGTGATCATGAACAAGTTGAAGGCTCATGATTGGACGGTGCGGGGGCAGCACCTCCCCTTCAATAGGAGTTGCCGCCTGCGCGTGTTGTTCCTCAGGCCCAGCATTCGAGCAAAAAACCCCGAGCAGTCAGCAGTGTGGGTAGTAGCACTGCCGGCCATTTGCGGGGGGGGGGAAAAAAGAAAAGAAAAAGGGAGCGTCAGCAAGAAAGGTTGCGATGGGCCGACGGCGTAAAGGAGCAGCTCCCCCGGCCAAACAAATGCGGGCCAGGAAGAGCGCAGCCACTGCTGAGGACACGGCAGCCTCCTCCCCGGCACGGTTACCATTGAGTGAGGAAGGGGTGAGTGAGGCACCCCCTCCCCCCCACACATGGGGAAATGAGTAGCCGCCTGTGGGGCTCTGGCCACTTCCCTATGGTGCGAGGGAGCGGGGCAGGCTTGGGAGAGGGCCCAGGTGCCGGCTCAAGCAGGGGTAGAGGCCCTTCACACACAAACCAAGCACGCATGGGTACAAGGGGGTAGTGAGATAAGCAGCCCTGTGAGGCAGGGGGGACGAACCATAACTCTCCCCCTGAGGTATAGGGGGGAGGGGGCTGGCGAGAAAATCAACCAGCGAGCCTCCCAGAGACTGGCCCTGGGCCGTGGGGGTATAACGGGTGCAGGGTGACTGTGGGCCTAATCCTGAGCCCCTACTACCGGGAAGACCTGAGTGGCACCCCACACAGCAGGCGGGGGAGACCGAACCTCCCAGAGGGGATGAGGATGCTGGGAATCTGCAGCGATCCTGGACCCACACAGGGCACGGGCAACAAGCCGTGCCAGGCTGGGATCACCCTTCCCCTTCGGCGGCCATGGGTGCCCCCCCAATGGTGGGCCCTCAGGGTAACGTGGGGAGGAATTTTGTTCCTACAGGAGAGGCGGTAGGGGCTCAAGAAAACCTCCCACTGGAAGGCAGCGGAGACGACGCGGATGCAGGGGACCAGGAGATGTGGGAGCGCATACAGGCCTTGAAACGTGAGCTGAGAGCGATGGCCGAGAGTAGGGGGTCGAGAGCGGAGCACCGGGAAGAAGAAACCAGGCAGATGGTGCCTTGGGAACGAGAAGGTGAGTGTGCACACCGTCCTGGGGAGGGTAGTTGGGAACTGGGTGACCAAGGACAGGATACACACTGGCTGGCGAGCAACGACGACCGGCTGCAGCGCCAATTAAGAAATGTTGGGGTGCCAGGGGGCCTGAGGGCAAACACAAGGGCGACAGGTCTAATGAGTACGCACGGGGCTCAGCTGGGTCAGCCACAACAACCCACCCAGGCGGGAGGTCAGTGCCTGGCGGCGCAGATGCTCTGGTGGAACAGGGCATGGGTGAAGGTCCCCCTGGTCCCCCCTCCCTCTGGGTACCGTGCGGCTGGCAGTGGTTTCCAGTCAGGTGGGTCAGAGAAGGGAAACGGACCTGAGAGTTGGCCACCTGCCACCCCTGACCTCCAACCTGGCCGAAATCGAACGCCCCCTCCCTCCCCTGGGGGGTGGATATTCTGAGCTGTCCGCCCCCATAGGGGAACACTTGGCTTACTCCACAAGAGAAAGGCTATGGAGGGGGGAGTATATATATATATCTTTGCGCTTCTTTTTAGTGACCCCATCATGGATCCAGCTGAATGGGATGACCACAAAGAAAGGGAAAGGTTCCGCCAGCCCAAAGCCGACAGGAACTGGGCAAACTGGTTCTCGGCCTTTTCAATTTATTTGGGAGTAACCTTAGAGGTTTTCCCAGAAAGGGCGGTGGAGTTGTTGAAGTATGCAGATATAGTGTATAAAAGTTAGTGTATAAAAGTTTGTATTGTTTAGCAAAAATTTGCCATAATAAACTAAGTAAATAAAATAAAGATGAGCCAACATACTCATAGTACATAAAATAAGCATCCACAAGCTATATAGTATCCACAGTACCCACACTTCCCCACTCTAGTGTTATACAGCAAAATCTGAATTATAACATTATGTATGTATTTGTTTGTGTATGTTTGTTTGTTAAGCAATGGCCTACGGCTACGCTTTTAATAAACTATGAATGAGCAAATGCAGCCTAGGTATATAACTAATGCCGTTTTTGCACGGGCGCCTCCCCCACCACACGTGTGCGGTGGGTGGGTGGTGCCCATGCCAACGCTGTCCGCGGTGGGTGGGGGTACATGTGCGCTCCTCCCATCTCCCATGCATGGAGCAATGAGCTCCAATGCCGGTTGCTCCGTGCATGGAGATGGGTGTACACTTGCCTCAGGCACACATCCACCCCCCACTTACCCACCACGGCCCGTTTGAAAAGGGTCTAAGATAGCAGTTAGCTTGGCTTCATGTCAGTAAGTAATCAGGTATTCTTTATTATTTATATAGTGCCAGCACTGTAAAATTGTTAGAGACAGGTCCCTACCGCAAGGGGCTTACAATTAAGGATGGGACTTTCAGTTTCGGATTAAACCGTAATGGCCCATAAAAGGCCTTTACAGTTTAATCCGAAGGAGTCTGTAAACTGGCTTGTTATGTTCGGAGCCGTATTTTTCAGATCCCCCACCCACCCTGGGCATGTACTTACCGGCCTCAGAGGACTTGATTGCGTCACTTTGGTTAAGGGTGACAACATCATTTTGATTAAGGGTGGAGGCCATTTTGTGCATGTGCCCTGCGGAGCAGGGAGCCTGGTGGCATGCTACGGCAAGGGAGCCTGCTGGGAGGCCCCCACAGCAGCAGCGGGACAGCAGAGCTTCAATCAAGCCCTCTGAAGCCGGTAAGTACATGCCAGGGCTCTCGGGCGCGGGGTAATTCAAAAACGGCAGGCTGATTTATGGCCTGCTTCGGATTAAACCATAACAGCCTTTTTCAGGCTGTTACGGTTTAACCCAAAACCAAAAGTCCCTCCCCTACGATATAGGGGAACATAGGCAGAGACAGGGATATATTTATGAAGTTGAGCAGTCACTGGTACGACTTAGACAGATTTGGGTTTTTTGGTTTTTTTTACTGCTGCTACATTTATAGAGTCAACCCAGCTCTGAAGTAAGGAGCTTGATTCCCCCTCTATCTAGTGCCATAATCGCCAAATAGTTAACTGACTTCTAACTGAATGGGGGATGATTAAAGAGGCAGAAGGAACACAGCTTGATTTTTTTTTTTTCAGAGCCCAGCTTTGTGTTTACGGAGTTGGCAGTGACAAAATAATGTTCTGACTTTAAAAAAAAAAAAAAAAGAGCAGATTTGATCTGGAAGTCCTTGAGAGAGGATAAATACGGAACCCCACAATTATTTTTATATTCTGTCACTTTTCAGAGCACAACTGTACGTCTGATTTTCTTTCATCTTTTCCAAAGTGATTTTCTTTCTTCTTTTTCTTCAATAAGAAGGCAATGTTCAGTTTTGTTTGGGCCTGGTTTTAAGATGGCATGGCAGTTGTTTGCCATTTTGAGGGTAACTGATCTCCCAAACAATTAATGAACTTAAGCTGCAAGCCTCATGTGACAATGAGAGAGAGAAAAAACACTGTGATAAGATGGCCTCATTTCAAACTGCTCTGTGGGTCAAAGAAATACTTTACAAGGCAGCTATATTCTGAAAAGGGACTCTGTAAAAAATAGCATCATGGCTTCCATGTTTGTTGGGCCTTAATAATTCCAGGTCAGATTCCAAGAGAAGTAACATAACTGCCTGCCCTACAAATTTGGGCTCCAGTATGAAATATGGGGTCATTTTGACTCATGAATCACAATAATACACTTTCTGATTGAAACACAACAGAACTGTTGAAGATCTGTGAACTAGCTGGAAATTCAACTCCAGGACTGAGAGGAGTAGGAAAAAATCCAAGTCAGAAAAGCAAGGAGAGAGTATACACAGGGAGAAGATCTGTTGAGTATGAAGGTGCTGTTATTATGCAGTCATTCTTGTTTTACCATAACTCCATTTTAAGGGAAGTTGAAACATTTATCCCTGCACAGACACACATACACACAGAGGCACCGTGACTAGGGGCGGATTCCGACGTGCATTTAAATCGCACTATGCCGCCGAGGCTTCTGTGCGATTTAAACGCACGTCGGAATCAGCTCTAGATGGTTAGGGTGGAGTTCCAAAGGACAGTGAGGAGAGGCATAGTTCACACCTCCATGTGCCAGCGGATCTCTTGGAATGGAAGAGTTTGGATTAACACTGCTGCTGCCTCTCTCCCCTTGAGGTTTTCTGCTGGAGAAAGAAGGGAGCACTAGCTTTTTGGGCTGAACTTTACAGGTGATTTATCAGAGGAAGCTAATAAAAAATAATAATAAAAACATTTCCATGTGAATCAGAAGCAAGAAGCCTGCTAGAGAGTCAGTTGCACCATTAGATGACCAGGGGTAAAAGGGGCGCTCAGGGAGGATAAGGACATTGCAGAGAAGCTGAATTAATTCTTTGCTTCGGTCTTCACTTCTGAGGATGTTAGGGAGATACCCACACTGGAGCTAGTCTTTGTAGGTGAAGAATCGGAAAAACTCTCACAAATAAGTCACTCTGGAGGAGGTTCTAGAGCAAATTAACAAACTAAATACTAACAAATCACCAGGGCCAGATGGTATTCATCCCAGAGTTCCAAAGGAACTCAAATGTGAAATTGCAGACCTACTACTGGTAATTTGTAACCTATCACTAAAATCTGCCACTGTACCAGAGGATTGCAATGTAGCAAATGTAACAACAGTATTTAAAAAGGGCTCCAGAGGTTATCCTGGAAACTACAAACCAGTAAGCCTGCTGTTGGTGCCAGGCAAACGGTGAACACGGTTGTTAAAGAGAATTACTGAGCATATTGATAAACATGGCTTAATGGGGAAGAATCAACATGGATTTAGGAAAGGGAAGTCATGCCACACTAATCTACTGGACTTTTTGAGGGTGTAAATAAGCATGTGGATAAAGGGGAGCCGGTCGATATAGTGTACCGGGACTTTCAGAAGGCATCTGATAATGCCCCTCATGAGAGACTCTTGAGGAAATTAAAGAGTCATGGGATAAGAGGCAGTGTCCTATTGTGGACTGGCAATTGGTTAAAAGATAGGAAGCAAAGAGTAGAACTAAATGGTCAGTTTTCAAAGTGGAGAGAAGTAACTAGTGGCGTGCCTCAGGGATCTGTCCTGGGACAGATGTAGTTTAATGTATCTGCTAATGATCTGGAAAAGGGAGTAAAGAGTGAGGTGATAAAATTTGCTAATGACACCAAGTTATTCAAGGCAGTTAGAATCAGAGCAGACTGTGAAGAACTGCAGGAGGATCTTGAGAGGTGACAGCATCCAAATGGCAGGTGAAATTTAATGTGGACAAGTACAAAGTGATGCACAGAGGGAAAAATAACCCGAACTATATGTACAGAATGCTGGGTTCTAAATTAGGAGTTACCACTCAGGAAAAGGATCTTGGTGTCATTGCGGACAATACATTGAAATCTTCTGCTCAGCATGTGGCATCAGTAAAAAAAGCAAACAGGATGTTAGGAATGATTCAGAAAGGGATAGAGAATAAAACTGAAATATTGCAATGCCTTTATATAGATCTATGGTATGACTGCACCTGGAGTATTGTGTGCAGTTCTGGTGGCGCCATCTCAAAAAAGACATAGTAGAACTAGAAAAGGTGCAGAGAAAGGCAACAAAAATGATCAAGGGTATGGAATGGCTTCCATATAAAGAGAGGCTTGACAGGTTAAGGCTCTTCAGCTTGGAGAAAAGATGACTGAGAGGGGATATGATAGAAGTTCATAAAATTATGAGTGGTGTGGAACATATAAATAGGGAGCAGTTATTTAGCTTCTCTAACAGTACTAGGACAAGGGGACACTCCATGAAATTAACTGGCAGCAAATTTAAAACAAAAAAGAGAAAGTATTTTTTTCACTCAGAGCACAATTAACTTGTGGAATTTACTGCCAGAGAAAGTGGTCAATGTTGGTATTGTAGCTAGTTTAAAAAAGGGATTGGATAAGTTCTTGGAGGATAGGTCCCTTAATGGCTATTAGCCAAGTAGGTTTTGGGGACTTAACCTGTTACTGGTGCGGGCTAGAACAACAGGGAATGGATTATTATTATTATTATTATTATTAAACATTTATAAAGCGCCAGTAACAACCTGGCGCTGTACAGAACATACAATCAGCTGCGGTCCCTACCTGTGGCTTACAATCTAAAAGACAAGGAGGGGGAGACAAGGAGAGGGGACAGCGGGAGAGACATGGGAGAAGACAAACAAACATTCAGGCAGATGCGAAGTCTCAGGTGCGTGTACTTGGCTTGGTTACAAGGTGGTCGGTAGCAGCAGTCAGCAGAGGAGGGCTGACAGTAAGAGCAAGGGGAAAGACTAGAGGGCATTGGGAAAGGCAGCATGGAAAAGGTGGGTCTTGAGGAGGGATTTGAAGGAGCGGAGGGAGGAGGCGAGGCGGACGTCGGCAGGGAGGGAGTTCCAGGCATGCGGGGCAGCGAGGGAGAAGGGACGAAGGCGGTTGGGCGAGCAGGAGAAGCGAGGGAGAGCGAGGGAGGGGACAGCGGAAGAGCGGAGAGCGCGCGCAGGAGCGCGTAGGGCGATTAGGTCCGAGAGGTAAGGGGGAGCTTGGTCATGGAGCGATTTGAACGTGAAAACCAGGAGTTTGAACAGGATACGTTCCGGAAGGGATTGCCCATTGTGATCTGTTGCGTTTTTCTCTCAAGAGAAAAAGACTGGCCACTGTCAGAGACAGTGGGCTTGATGGACCATTGGTCTGACCCGGTATGGCACTACATATGTTCTTAAGCTTTTGCTGGGGAATGCACTGAACAGATTCCCTTGCTAATGCAGCTCACTTTTGGGGCTATGCTGATGATCTTCCACAGGCCCAAGAGCACAGAAGGCAACTGGCCAAGTACGAATTCCCTGTGTGATCTTGGGCAAGTCATTTACCCACTCTGTACCTCAGTTTTTCCTGTGTAATATGGGAATGAAAGTTCCTTACAGGCTGTTCCAAGGACAAGTACATTA
Source organism: Sphenodon punctatus (assembly GCA_003113815.1). Lineage (NCBI taxonomy): Eukaryota > Metazoa > Chordata > Lepidosauria > Sphenodontia > Sphenodontidae > Sphenodon > Sphenodon punctatus. Next base: position 14,529,013 of record QEPC01007512.1, read on the forward strand.
AGTCTGTTAGTTAGATGAAGAAGGGACAGTGTGGCTGTCTCCTGTAGCTGAACCACCACCAGCTGTGGGCTTTTCATTGTGGGGTCCCTGAATCTGGACTTACAGGGGAAACTGGGTTGAATCTCTCCCCATGTGCCAGACCTTTGGCAAGCTCCTAATCATATTTACTGCAGGCAAAATTCATCCCTTTGTGGAAGGTCCAGTAAAGTCTTATGTCACCTAAAGGTGTACTGGGGCAGAGAGGTCTTGCTCACAGAAGCAAATGTCATCCAGATCTTGTCACCCAATGTTCCTGGAAGGCCTAGCATTTCCTAGTAAAAATGAAGAATTTCTTCCTTTTGTAACTTGTCAGTGAAATCGCCAGGAACAAATCTGGGCGAGGATGATCCATTCCCCCCTTATTTCTGCTGCAGAAAATGGACAGTGACAACAAATCATTTTCTATCAGGAGCGAAAGAAGCATAAGTTACACGATTGCTGGCTTGCAATTTCCCTTCCTGAGCAGGGGCAGCTATAAACTGCTCAAGCAACTGCAGCTATAATATTAGCGAATGGCTAAAGCCTGCTCTATTTCCATAGAGATGGTCACGATGGAGGACATTTTTCACTTTGGATTGGACCTTCCTATAAAGGGTTGCTATAAACACCGTCAATAAAGGAAGAATTGACAACTAAAATGTGGAGCAATTGCCTAAATTTGTAATAGTCTCAATCCCTCTTGTTAAATGTTTTCACTGATGGGGTAATGCCAAAAATGGGAGTTTTTCCTTTACCGCCACAAAAATAACTCTCTCTGAGGAGTAAAGTCAACCTCCTGGTGCTCTGCTAGGGAAACAGATATAAATAGTACATGCATTTGCACTGCGTCTGTAACTACAGCTCGAACTCTAAAGTAGCTCCCAGGAAGGGTAGTTTTATTCCTAGGCTGCCTCAGTTCTCCATTAACAAGGATTTTTTTAACCTAGAAATTGCTCTACTTTTTAAATAAATAAATAAATATAAAAACCAACGGTTTGGTTCAGTGGCTAAATTCCCTGCAGACAACCTGCAGGAGTCCAGGACAAATTCGGCAATCCTTTGAAAGTCCCACACGGACTCCAATGGATTCTCCAGAGTCCACAGCATACAGGAGCTTTGCTGGACCTTGGAAGCTGGAAAGAGACAGACCGTTTCACCAAAAAAAGCCATAGCGGATTTCTACACCTTCAACTTCCTGCCCCTCATGAAAGGCCCAGAAGCAGACAGTCACGGTCTAAGGATTTTTGCCACCCTTGCTACCCAAACGCTGCACCCAGCTGGCTACGTGCACCCCAGGGGAGCAGAGGGGGCCTGGGCTGGCAGGGTCCCATCCCCACTCCCAAGCCACCCCTGCCTGGGCACGAAGAGGCTGGCAGTCTCATCTTCCCCCACCTCTCCCAGCTCCTGATCCAACTGCAGAGCTTATCACTGCGGCAATATTTTAATGTTTTTATCAGTGTAAATAATAGGGGTGGGACATCAGCGCAAATACCGGGTACCGGTTTTACCGGTTCCCGGATTTAAGAATACCGGCTTACTGGATTAATACTGGTTTACCGGTACCGGATCTTTTCCATTGATTTCAATGGGGAACTGTCCCCATTGAAATCAATGGAAAAAAAAACAAACCTCCCCCCTTCCCGAGTCCAGGCTGCACGGGTGGAAGGGGGGACACCCCCCATCCATCCTGCCCAGCCTGGATTTAAACAACAACAAAAAATTGTGACCTCCTACTGCGGGCTCCGGGCCGCCGCCAGTGACCCAGAGCCAGCTCAGCACCAGCGTCCAGCAGCAGCCAGCAGGTAAGTAAGTACCGGTACTACTGATCCCTGGGGTGGGTGGAGGGTTTAACACACACCCCCACCCCAGGGATCACCCTACTTCCCACCTAGGGATCGCCTACCTACCTTGAGCTCCGGGCGGCGGCGCTCTGGCGGCTTCAGCGCTGGCTGTGGCTGCCACCCGTTTCAGCATGCTACTAGGCCTTCCGGGGAACCCGGAAGTTCCCGGGAAGGCCTAGTAGCGTGCTGAAGCCGGCAGCAGTCACAGACAGCGCTGAAGCCGCCGGAGCGCCACCGCCGCCGCCCGGAGCTCAAGGTAGGTAGGCAATCCCTGGGTGGGAAGTAGGGTGATCCCTGGGGTGGGGTGGGGTGTTAACCCCCACCCCACCCCAGGGATCAGTAGTACCGTACTTACTTACCTGCTGGCTGCTGCTGGACGCTGGTGCTGGGCTGGCTCTGGGTCACCGGCGGTGGCCCGGAGCCTGCAGTAGGGGTCACAAATTTTGTTGTTGTTTAAATCCAGGCTGGGCAGGGTGGGTGGGGGGTGTCCCCCCTTCCACCCGTGCAGCCTGGACTCGGGGAGGGAAAGTGTTTGTGGTTTTTTTTGTTTTTTTTTTACATTCCGGCCATTCATTTGAATGGCCGCAATGTAAACAATCCGGTACCGGGGAATCCAGTAAACAGGCCGGATTACCAGGTTTAATCCGATACTGCCGGTACACCCAATACCGGCAGTATCGGATACTGGATGATCTGGTAGTCCCACCCCTAGTAAATAAGGAGGCTGAGCATGACCGCCCCCCCCCCCCCAGTATAATTTAGCTATGACAGATAGAATATAAAAGGCAGAAGAAAGGAGGTGAAACTGAGCTGGTCACTTAAGCCAGAGTTAGACTTGACTGGGTGAAAGGCATGAGGGAAGGCCCTGCTGAGGCCCTGAAAGCAGAACTAATGCCCTTGAGAAGAATCTGGGATGAGGGTTGGTTATATACGCTCTAGGGACTAAAAAGGTCCATAGGTGGTTAGGGATGGGAAAACAGAACGGAGTTTGGAAATTCAGTTCGGTTCGGTTTAAAATTCGAGTTCAGAAATTCAGTTCGGTTTGAAATTCGAGTTTGGTTTGGAAGTTCGGTTCGGTTGACAGAACAGACCAAGTTCGGTCGAATTCCGAACCAAGTTTGGCCTTTCAAACCCAGGTTTTTTTTGTGCGTGTTGCCACTAGGGATGGGTGTACAGAACGGAGTTCGGAAATTCGGTTCGGTTTTAAATTCGAGTTTGGTTCGGAAGTTCGGTTCGGTCGACCAAACAGACCGAGTTCGTTCTGAACTCGAAAATTCCGAACCCCATTCGCCCATCCCTATAGGTGGTGTGAATTGGAAGACTGATGCTTCTAGGGCTGGTATAACTATAATGGCAATACAGGCAGCCGCTTGGTGGACAGCTCTCTGGCTATGAACCCTCCCGACCTGGAGAGCAGCGGCCACTGTTTTCTGCCCTGGGGAGCTGCTGCACTGCCCACACGTCTGTTTTCACCCAACATGATCTCCTCTGGATTCCTATGGATGCGTCACGAGCGGCAAAACTGTGTTTAATATGCGGCAAAAACTGTGTTTGCTTGAGCAAACGTAATGGGGACACCCCATGTAGGTGGATCCAATAAGTAGAAAGCTCAGTGTGTCACCCTCCACCCCCCCCAGTTTAGTCATGGGTAGGTAAAACAAATGAGGTTTTCTATAAGGAACTACCTTCAGTCCTCACTACTGTCCCTTTCTGCACTCTCGCAGGTATAAGATAGCAACATAGCTAAATGATACTGGGGTGGGGGTGGTCGTGTTCAGCCGCCTTATTTACACGGATAAAAACATTAAAATATTCCATTATGGACACCTCACTATGTCACATGGAACTCGGACTGCATCCTGCCACCTCGCTGGACACACAGCACAGGACATCTTGTCAAACTGGCATGCATGACAGTCACAGAAAAGCCACTGCAATATGCACCCCTGTGCTGATGGGCAGAAGGTTTAAGAGAGAATTTTTAATTCTGCACTGCTGTCGGTTATCGCTGTCTATGCCCAAATTTACTATTTTAATCAGAACAGGGAGAAACGTTTCAAGAAGATCAAACAAAAAAGCCCAAGCCAAATATATCCAGAACGCCAGCAAGTCTAGCAGATTGTGGAACCAAAATGTGGCATTTTATTTCGTCGTCGTTTTTTTAAAGCACTCAAGAGCTATAAAAATAAAATACATTAATACTTGGGATATTTTAAACCTCTGTTGACAAATACCAACCATTCCAGTTGGTTTTCTTATTATAAACAGAGCTGAGTATTTATTTACGTATGCCCACAGAGAATTCCAAAGTGCTCTACCTTCTTCCCAAGGTCTCACAAAAGGGTAGAGACCTTCTAGCTACATAAGCTAGCTCCCTCCTCGCTGGGATTCTTCCATGAGGAGGATGAAGGAGGCCCAGTGAGAACAGTGTGCACAAAACAGACTCTGGCATCATTCAGGGCCATCTGGAGTGGAGGGGGAAGGGGCAATTTGCCTCACACTTCCCACTTAAAGAGAGTTCTACAACAAACTTGGAATGTAGGTCGCTTTTATACAAGGCGCTGAAAAGCGCCTCCTGAGTCCCGCGTTGAGAGAAAAGCCGCGTGGAGAGTGTTTTCATGCTCCCCGCGCTGCCGGAAGTGATGTGCTCCCCGTTGTCGCACCTTTAGGGCTGGCTCATTCATCCGTCACCTGCTGGAGTCAATAGCAATAGCAGTGCTGCCGCCGCCAACAGGGAACACGTCACTTCCAGCAGCGTGGGGAGCATGGAAACACTCTCCACGTGGCTTTTCTTTCAACGTGGGACTCAGGAGGTGCTTTTCAGCGCCTCGTTTAAAAGAGGCTGTAGTTTTGAAACTACTGGATGGTGGAATAGAATCCTACAACTGTAAAGTTGGAAGGGACCGCACAGGTCATCTGGTCTAACCGCTTGGCCGGAGACAGGCTATTCTAGACTTAAACGTAAAGCATCCCTGACTTGTACCAGTCCAGTCTTTTCTTGAAAACCTCCCAGGGACAGAGATTTCACACTTCTCTTAGGAATTAGAGAGCTCCATGTGGCATTCTGCCCTGGGATGCCAGGAGTCTTTAGGAGGCCCTGGCATCACCATCTGAAATAGAGGTATATCAAATGGATGAAATGCAATGGGACCTAGCAGTCCTGGGGAGGTGATATTCATTCGGAGCTGTTCTAACTTGGAAAGAGAACCCAAATTTCTCCCAGTCCATTTGCTTGTCTGACCCTATTTTAAGACTTCAGTATAACGCCATGATCCCAAGACAATAGAAATGCAGAGGATACTGAACAATGACTGAGATCCTAGCCCTCTATCCCAAAAACATGATGACCCCTTCTGGGGTCCTGATCCACAGTTTCGTAAAACATTCAGTGCTTTGGCAAACCCCTGTCAATCTCTATATTTATTTAGTCCTATCTAATATACTCCCTCTCCATCTTCAAGGCCATCTGCCTTTTTGCTGGCCTTAGTTACCATGGTTTGCTTTCTTAACTATCTGGACAGGAGGTGGCCTCTTCCATCCAGCTCATCTTGGCTGCTGTTAATCATGCACAGTTTATATTACTTTATGAATTATTCTGAAAATTGATGCTCCTCAGACATGAACGATGGATGTTGCCGTCTCTTTTCAAGAGGTTCTAAAGAGCTCAACTCCCATGGATTGCAGTGGGAACAGAGGTACTCATCTCTCTTGGAAAATCAGGACAGAAGCCATCAGGTTAGAGCTTAGAAAGGAGGGAGATATAACTCCCCGTCTGAAAAATACATACAGAGAATGAAAAATATATTGCTTTTTTCTAACATGGAGAAAAATAAAGGGTGGGGAGGGTATTAAATAAATATTCTACAATATGTTTGTGCTTAAGGCCTTTATCCTACAAACACTTAACACACCAAAAAACTTTATGCATAAGTAATTCCATTAAGTTCAACATGGATGTTAGTGGGCAGAATAAACACTAAGGGTCCTTGGCCCGCCTTATTAGGAGGCCACCAGGGGCATTTGTCCCGCTCCATTAGAGGAATGGAGCAAGGTGTGGGGGGGGGGAAAGGTGGCAGTCTTGTCCCTCTCAAGGGCGCTGACAGTGCCGCTGGAGGGAAAGAGCTGGAGCACACACACCGGGCCGCGGCAAGGATACCTCGACGGCGCGGTCGTATTCTCCCCAGCAATAGGGCTAACCAATAGTGGGCGGGCGTGGAGGCCTGGTCTCTTGTGCAGGGGGCCTTCCCGCCCGCTGTCTCTGGCGGCGGCATTCTTGGTGCCACAGTTTATAGGGAAGCCCCCAACCCTCCCTCCCAGAGATACCACGGGTCTTAACCAGTTGCCTTATAGGGGCCAGGAAGGAATTTTTACGAGAAAATGTAATTGGGCTAAAGAGTTTTTCTCATTTTTGCCTTCCTCGTAGTGTTTCATTGTATTTTGGCTGATCAATCCCATGTTAGTTAGGATAGAGGGAGGGAAGTAGTTATGTTATAATGTTGTTGCACTCTTGCAGGGGTCCAGTGCTGTAGCAAGTTGTTAAGAATACGTAGTGAAAAGAGGCATCTCCCTAAGAGATGTGGGGGGGGGGGGGGAACACCTGGGGCACAGGCTGGGTGCGGCCAGCAACAGGGTTAACCTCCCAAGGTGAGTTACTGGCAAAGGCGGGAAGGGATATGAGCGGTCCCCAAGCTGGCAGTAACTTAAAGCCTTGGTTCGGGTCCGGAACGACTTTGTCCCCTCTGGAGGCAGCCATTAGCCAATGCCAGAGGGGAGACGTTTGAGTTAGGTAGTTAACAGGGGGCTCTGGAGGGTACATCCAAGCCTTCCCTTTGTTGGGGTTGTTACGTACCCAATTACCGAAGTTGGCACTGGACCTGAATTGCCTGTGGGCAATTACCCCCACCATGCCTAATTCCAATTTGAATAAAGAGTGCGGCCTTTCAAACCCAACATGGTTGTCCTTGTTTCATTCTGGATGCGCCGACAAACAAAATATTAGTTTTGTCTGATTCAGACCATATCCTCCAAAATAGATAACAACTTTCACTGGTCATCTATTTTGGTTTTTCAGGTCTTTTTTTTTTTTTTTTTGCTATTAATTTGGCTGGATTGTTATCTGGTTGTTTTATCCAGACAACTAAATATCCAAACAGCCAAAAACTGAAAATAATGAATATGCAGGTATCATTCAGATATTTGGAAGGCTATCTGAAAATGCGTATAATATCTGCAAATATAAAACCTACAATTTGTTTCAGCACTAGGTGGAATTCACCCCATGGAGAGAGCTTCGGGACAATTAGGGTGCACGGGCCTTGTCTTGGGTTTTGACTGCGGTAGATTTTGCATGTAGAAGTGTTAAGTCATCAGTGCCTAATGCTACTTGATTATTGCAAGCATAAGGGCACAGTGCCCAAGTGGTTGAGGCACTCTACTACATCCTGGAAGCTTACGCGTTCAAGTCCAACTTGTTCTCACACCAGATGTCTATTTTCAGTTCATTCAGCTGTGAGTGGGTACCTGATTCACTAGGTTAAGGAAAGCTGAATGTAGTTGCACATGATGCTGGCCACACCACAGCTTTGTGTACTGTGGGTCACAGAAACTGGTACACCTTGATCACACTGGGCCAATGAGCAAATGAGATCAAGACACAGGGTAAAAATAGACGTGACAATAGCATGCTGTGGCCCACTTTGTCCTGGATCTCACCTGCACATGAATCCAGGCTTTGCCAGATGTTGGCCCAAGACTGCCCTAGACTGTGTCGGTGGCGAGCTCAGGTTGTGACCTTGGAAAACTCCAAGGTCACAGCTTGGGCTAAGGCCCACCCTACAGGCCAAAGTGGGCCACAGCGGGCTATCATGTCTGTTTCCAGGCCAGCATACTAGCGCAGGTTGGGGTCGCCATAGTTGTCCGTCATGGTTGGCTTTCATTGGCCACCATGGTTGGCCGTCATGGTGGAACTGGGGCGCTGGGTGCAGCACAGGGATGGGGCTGGCTGGCCGCATGTTTATGGTTCTCCCCGGGCCATGGAAGCAGCAGGATGGCACCCCCCCGCAGGCATGTTTGTTTGGCGCCCCGGCCTGAACCGTGTCTGCTGTGGTTTTCCTCACCGGGTCACGCTGCTGCCGTGCTGCTGTCATGTGTGTTTCTACCCATAGCATTATTTGGGGATAGACTTTGATTGCCAACATGTATCTCCCTAGTAGGGCATGTGAATCCTCAAATGGATTCATCATTTGCAGAACTACATATGCAAAATAGCCTATTTTGCATGCACAGTACTTCATCCGCATATGCAAACGTGGGGCCGATATACAACACTTAAATGACTTCTTTTGAAAACATGAGTTTGTGCATTTCCTTTTCAAAACAAGACCAACATCCAAATATTTGAAATTCATGTAAAACAACGATTGAGTCATTCATTAAAGCTTCAGAAAAATCCCTGAACTGTGTTTTTTCTTAATAAATTCTATTATTGATTCTTACTTTACAACAAATATTATGGGATGGATAAGCTAATAAGCATTCTAAGTTAACTGTGTTCATCAGGTTGCACTTTGTACAAATGATGCTATCGGAGGAGTAATAATATCCTTATTGATTGAATTAATCTCTAAACGGCAGCTCAAAGGATTTTAATTAGTGATGCACAGAATATTCCAAAACTAGATTTGTAACCCAAACCTCTTTATGAAACCATGGTAAAAGACACAGGATAAGCTTCTACACTTTTGTGTTTTTTTTACAAATCAAACCTTAGAGTTTGTTTTCTGGGGCATTTCAGTAAACATCAACCATGAAAAGTCACATAAACAACCCTCACACACAAAAAAACCACCATGTCGCATATTATCATTAATAATTTGGAGTAATATCCCACCCTATCCCTGAAGGCTTAGGGTTCTTACAATAAAAAAGGGTATTAAAATAAAATACAAATTAATCACGTATAGAGAACATCAAAATTCCGAGCCCTCCACACCCACTCCCAACTCTTACCTTCCCCTCTCCCCCAAACTGTACTCCTCCCTCACATAGTGTTCTTGAAAACATTCATTACAGTCCATATCTACAATCCATTTTCATTTGAAAAACAAAATCATGGAGGGAATGGAAAGTGATGGGATAGATTCCCCCCCCCCCCCCAAACCATTTCATTTGCAGCTTGGCTCTTGGTAGATTTGCATATTTATGACCTCAAATGTACTTAACTCTGATTGGATTTGCTGTCTATGGGTGTTAACGGAAGTGCCCAGCCCCAGCATGACATCAGCCTCCAAGTTGACCAATGGAGGGGCTGACGCCTCTTCAGTCACCCCGGTGAATCCGCTCCTGTATCTCCACTACAGTCTATTCAAAATTCAGCTGTGAGATTCACCTGCCTTGCACGCCGCTACAACCATGTAACTCGTCTCCTCAAGTTACTACACTGGCTCGCCATCCGCTTCCACACACAGTTCAAATTTCTTCTACTCACCTATAAATGTCTTCACTCTGCAGCCCCTCATTACCTCTCCTCCTTTATCTCCCCCTACATTCCTTCTCGTGACCTCCATTCGCAGGCCAAAACCCTCTTACCTGTGCCCTTCTCCTCCATCGCCAACTCCAGACTCCGTCCCTTTCACCTCACTGCACCATATGCCTGGAACAATCTTCCTGAGGGGGTGCATCAGGCCCCTTCCCTGTCCATATTTAAAGCCAGTTGGCCCATCTCTTTGAGATCACTTTTAATTCATGAACCGGGGCTATATACTTATAGCCTTCTAGATTTTAAGTAAAACATCTTCGTTGGAATAAATTAACTACTGAATAACCTGCATCCTGTAGAGTCCATGATTTTCATATAATGCTCCTTGTTTTTTACAATCTGTGTCTTAACTAGATTGTAAGCTCTTTGGAGCAGGGATTGTCCTTGATGTTATGTGCATCTGTACAGCGCTACATACGACTGGGACGGTTTTAACAAGCTGAAGGGTACTATTTGCTGCTAGTGGTCAGAACATATGGGCCTTATATGTGGCTGTGACAGGATGTATCACATCATTTTCTGGATTGACCAGGAAAGGCTTGGGGTGAATCAAGTGTCAGCTCATGGGCGTTTGCTGACACTGGTTACAGAGACTGCCACTGGGTGGAACCGGACTCCAATCAGGCAGGAAGGGGTAGGGGAGTGGGAGGCTTAGCAGGATAGGAACTCCCTCTAGGAAGCTAACTTGAACTAGGCAGGAGAGGACCCTGAAGTGAGGCAAATCCCAAGGAAGAGGTCTAGGGAGATGATAGCTGAAAGCATTTGCAAGAAGCTGGCGGCAGGGGCTTGGAGTTTGACAAGGAAGGCTGGGGTGGGAGAGACCAGGGCCAGTCTTGGAAAAGGCAGGGTCTGGGGTGGGGGCAGGGCTAGTCCCTGGTTTCAGTGTGAGGCAAAGCTAGGGCATTTGGGGTAGAGGGAACGGGAGTGGGCGAGGGCCTCCAGACCACTGCAGAGAAGGCGGGGGGTCAGAGCCCTGCAGAAGTGCCTATTCCAGGGGTTGAGAGCCACCCTCAGGAGTATCTGTGGCAGACACCCCCACCTGCTGCCACTTCTGGAGTCCTGTACTGTTGCCCCTAAAACTCCTGCCAGGCCCCTGCCGCTGGTCCAAGAGCCTCTGAGCAATGGAGGTGGGACGCTGGCAGGAGTCTTAGCGGCAGCAACACTGGGCAAGACTTCTCCACTGGAGGGTGGGGGTGATGTTTCCACTCCTGAGGGCTGGCCCTGCCGGCCCCAAGCATCTGTCAGGAGAACTCTGGTGCTGGAGCCAGCATTATCTGTAGGGCCCCACCATGGAGGTGGCCCCGCTTACCCCACCCTAAGGCCGCTTTTAGACGAGACAAATTTTGCGCATGATTGGTGAAAATTGCGCGTGTTTTAATGCTCGATTAAACACCTAAACCGTTTTAAATGCACATTTGCCATGATTGTGTAAAAGCCAAAACCCTTTTGGATGTGGTTTGGTCTGATTCCAAACCGGTTTTGAGCCCCTTTGATGATCGGGGGATGCCAAAACTGGTTTTAAAAAATGTGCATTATTTAAATGCGCATCTAAAAAACCACATTAAAAGTGTCTTGTCTAAAAGCGCCCACAGACTGGGCCTGGGAGAGACAGAAAAGAAGGGAGGGAGGGACTTTTGCATGTACCCCTGCCCCATGGTACTTTCAGGGAGGGCACACAGGTGTAATCCTGGAGCTGAACCTGTCCCAGAACGTGGCAGCATCCTCCCCCAGAAAGGAAGAGACCAGAGCTTCAACAGGCACAGCACAAGCTTGGGGAGACTGGAGCTGCTCGGGGTGGGGGTGGTACATATTACATTGGCTAGTGGCTACGAGAGCCATAAGCATGAGCAATTGCTTCAGGTTTTTTGAAGTACAATTGCCTGTGTTTCGGCACGCAGCTGGGCTCAGGTGTGTTCTCACAAACATGGGTTTGGAGCCACATGGAGCGTGTCTTAGAGCCTAGTGACTCTTGGCCCTGAAGTAAGGGTCACTGAGGCCAAAATGTAAGAGTGAAGAATATGGAAGAAACCCAAGGAAGAGGGCAAAAGAACTACGGAATTGCAGAACTGCAGCACCTATTTACCCCAGAAGGGAAAGACACTGGGTTTTGGCCAGTGGACTGAAGCATTTTTGGGACTACCAAAAGCAAAGGGACACTGTAATTCAAAACCCTGCGGGCACCAGCACACACGCAGTTTGCACACACTCTGCAGGCAACGTACTGGGTTTTACACAGGTGAACATTGTCAAAGGGGCTAAAGTTTGTTGGGGCCTAAGGTTTTGAATGACCACCTTTAAAGAGGCCTGATATTCAGACTGATGGTGCTCTGTCCTTTCTGAAAAATAAGGCCTCAACGTGTTTTAGGTTGGGCTGCCAAACACTGAGGTCACAAGTCACTGACATGTTTGCAAATCTTGGCCAAAGCAGGTACAAATACACAGGTTTGTGTATACGAATGAAAAATTACAGGTTGGGGTGGAGGTAGACAGTTTTCAAAATGTTCCAATCAGAGGTTGAGTTCCTTTTTAAATAAAAGTATATCTTACTGTTATTTGTACCTTGGATGTCTGTCTATTCTCCTGGATAAGAAATCAATCTCCCATAAAATCCCCTAGGACTCAACAGATGGGTTGAATTAATAACTAAGTGAAGAATAGTTCTACCAACTACTGCATCATCTCCCTCAGTCTTTGATGATAAAAAAAACAAACCCTACAAAACAAATGAGGGCAGTCACAAGAGATTGTTTTCAAGTTCGATATCTCTAAATCTAATGAGTCGTTTGGATGCTCATGGTACAATAATAGAGCTATGTGGTATATTTAAAGCCTTCAATTTCTATTCTGAGTTTAAATCAAGGCTGGGGAATGTTTTTCCTTTGATGGGCCACTCTGAAAATTAGTACAAGCTCTGAGGGCCGCGTAGAAGTTATGGGGAAGGGATGCTAAGGAGTGCACTCAGGAAGAGCAGGGTTCTGATTATGGATCTGTGCTAGGGATCTATCTACTATCGTTGTGTGCGCGCACCCCCATCTCTGATCCCTTACCCTGACCTCCGTTTTTCAGTGTTTGTGGAGAGGAACTGGATCCACCAGATCCAGGAACCACAAAGGGATGCATAAAAATGAGTTGTGGTCCATATTTGGCCCCAGGGCCTGAGGTCCCCCATCTCTGGTTTAAATATACAATCTTCTGGCTGTCTAGTCATGGCGCTAACACTTACTACTGGTATGACTCCCACTAAAGTGACAAGGAGGATTTCCACAGACACTAAGGATTAATGCTAGAGCTGAAGCGGGTAGCTAAATTGCTACTTGTGCGCAATTCCAAAATTTGGGGGAATGGTATCCGATTCCTAACCGTTACCTGCTTACTGAAACAGGTACTCAACTTCCCAAAACAACATTGGGATTTACTGACTTTTCATTTACTGTCCTGTACCGTCTTTCGGAATGACCAATTTTCTGCATTACCGAGTATCTGTTTTACTTCTGGGTTTCTGTCCAGAGCAACAGAATTGATGATGGGCTGAATAAACTCAGCCCAACCCACAGAGAATGCCAGCAGAAATTGTGGTATTATGGCGGTTTTATGCAGGGCTGAGATGAGAGCAAGTGTTCCCATTTCAAAGTGAAATACCGACCTTTCAGGAATGCTTGCAGTGTTCATTGGTACTTCGTTAGTTTCCAGTGATTCTATGCTTTTGTGTTACTTTTGGGGACTTTTTGTCACTTTTTCATCACTTTCCATGACTTTTACAAGAATTTTACAGCAGTTTAACAGCACTTTTATGGCAATTTCCAGCACGTCCCTGGTGCTTAGCCGGCATGGTTATTAATTATTATTATTATTATTATAAGCATTTGTATAGCACCAGTAATGTACCTGGCGCTTTACAGAGAATAAGATAAACACGGTCCCTGCTCGAGAACTTACAATCTAAAGACAGGGGGAGGGGAGACAGGGAAGGGGGAACAGAGAGAGAGACAAGGGATGCAACAATCATGAGGATGCGAGAACTCAGGTACACGTTCTTGGCTTGGTTACAGTACATTGTAGGGATGGGCAAACGCGGTTCGGAAGTTTGGAGTTTGGGCCGAACTTGGCCTATTCAGACGACCGAACTGAACGTCCGAACTGAACGCTCAAACAGTTTGGAAAAGTTCGGATGAGTTCGGGGGTGGGAAAAACGCAATTGGAAGGTGAAAAAAACGTGACGAAGTGGGAGGCAGCTGAGGAGCAGACTTCCTGGCACCAGGGGTGAGACCAGGGGTGGTTTCAGGGTCAAACAAAAAAATAATAATTCAAATTTGGTTTCGGGTTCGATATTGATAGCACTATTTTCGGTTGATCGGCCAAGTTCGGCTGAACCGAACTCCGCCGAACTGAACAGTCGAACCCGAACTCAGATTTCGGACCGAACGTCCAAACATCCGAACCACGTTATGTTCGCCCATTCCTAGTACATTGGGAGTTTGCAGATAACAGGTGGGGGCCTGGGGGATAATCCTGGGTGGGGATGATTAGCAGGAGTTAGGAAGGGCGGAGCGGAAGAGGTAGGTTTTGAGGAGGGACATGAAGGTACGAAGGGAGGGGGCAAGGCGGATGTGGGCACACATGGGGTTTGGAACCAGCTCATGGCAGCCCCATTTAACTTGTGGAAAATAATGGAAAATGCCCCAAACAGTGGGAAAGCTGGTAAGTTTCTGCATCACACAAATCTCGGTGAATGTCCTGCTTCCAACAGAAGCAGCACTCACCAAGATCTTTTGTTTCAGCGCTAGTTTTATGTTGGGAATGGAAACTGATAAAAAAGTGACAAACTGTAAACGGTAATCTGGAAAACTGTTAAATGTTAGAGATAAAATGGGAAACAGGAAATTGATTGGGCAGTTGACAGGCTACATGCTGGCCACATGCTGCAGGGTTTTTAGGAAGCTAATTGGCCTGAAACAGTTGTATGCACAAAAAGAAAAGTGTGTTAACTGCTGGCAATTGAATCCTGAGATGGGATAGCGTTGCTGTACCAGCTGCTAGGAACAGCACTTATCTGGTCAGTTTATATTTATACTCTATTTTGTATGTCACTCATTCCCATTGAGAAAGGGGGTTTGGGAATACCCTCGAAACACGTTTGGGTTTTACATTATTGTTTTTGTATTGTTTTTAAACTTGTGTTGGGTTCCACTGGATCTATGGTTTATATATTTGTATTGTTGTTTTTTTGTTGTTAATTACTTTAGATCAGTGAACCCTTCACTTCATATGTTTTATTTTTATTCCCCTACTTGTGAGGGGGCATTCATTAAAACATATTCTTGCATGTGGGTTGATTCCTGCTTTTCCCTTCTCTTTTGTGTGTTTGTTGGCAGTTGACAGGTACTTCTCATTTCTTGATTTGACTGGGACAGTAACAGGTACTGCGATTTTGATGGGAATTCCTGTCTGTGTGGATACTTATTTCAACCCTAGTTAGTGCTGATGCTACACAGCCAGAGGATTGCTGTGATTACTCCTTCCTATTGCCAATACCAATAGGCTGTATATGCTACCTCTTATTTTTCAACACAACCTAAGCAAATATTCTCTGGAAAATCTATGAAATAAGCAATGATTTTTCATTTTTACCACTGCACAATTGATTCAATTTTTCTGTTTTAAGCAAGTCTCAGGTCTCTTGCTAGCGGCTCATTAGCTAACCTACAGTGTATTCCAAGTCATGCTTGATTAGGTCTCCACAGACACTATCGCTGCAAGTTTGTTTTGTGGATGTGAATTCTTTTGTCTGTGAATTGCTTTGTTACACATTATGGATGCAATCAAGTAGTGAATCCACAGCCTATGCTTTTAGTAACTGACTGATGCTATATCAGTAGCTATTGTAATTAGATGTCTAGATTTATTAAGCCAATTATTGAAAAACATGTCACATGTCAGGACATTTCACAATTAATGTGGGTTACACATATTAGGGCATGATGCACTAGTTGTTTAATGTTGGCACTAGCACTTAGCGCTGGCACAAGTCCTGGAGGATGGTGTTACCTAACATTATGTAGCAGTCAAATGTTTGCAATAGTTTTTGTCGGGCTCAGATCATGCTTGCTGTATATATCTGGGTAGTCACATTAGCTTCCATGGGATTGTTTGTACAAGATGAACAGGGTATTTTCCTCAGTAGTACATTTGATTTTTAACCATATACAGTGCAATGTCAGGGTAATGCAGCATTTGGGGGCCACACCAAAACGGCATTATAATGAGAATGCTTAAATCTTAAAAGTTTGGATGTGCAGAGTCCTTTGATTCTGGCAGGCAGATAGCTTAGCAGTTTGTGACTAGGTTCTCCCCTAAGGAGACATTCCAGACTTGCACTGTCTAAGGGATAATGACACATCAGGTCCCTGAATGGCAGCGAGAAACTTGTTCTGAAACGGACCCGATCCACTCTGCCTGAAGAGTGGGTCATTATCCCTTACACCATGCAAACTTGGGGAGTGTTTCCTCCATGGGGAATCTCATCATGAAAAGTGCTACGCTGTCTGTTGTTGATAAAAAGGAGTATTTGTTGAATGAATGAAAACTGTGCCATTTGTGTTTACAAATGGGGAGCCATGCCTCATCCTGCATTATAGCTGACTTTGTACAACAATGACACATCTATAACAAGATTGTATCTTGTATCACTAGCAGATGTTATAGGTCACATTCAAATCACAGTGCAGTGAATGGAATGACTCACTTCAGTAGCATTTAGACCATGTTTTATAAGCAAGTGTTCTAGCAGAGAAAGAATGCATGCATACACTGAAGTATGTAATTTTTTTCTAGATGCCTAGGATTTACTACTGAAAGTATCATAGGCGGCCCCTGCGGTCATCTGGGGGCGCCCTCCTGGAAGCCCCCCGCGTTACTGGCAGGTTCGGACAGACAGGATGGCATTCTCGGCAGTTGCACCGTCGCTCTGGAATTTCCGCCCGGTGGAGGTTCGTCTCAGCCCGAATCTTTTCACCTTCCGATGAAACTGCAAGACCTGGCTCTTCTGCCAGGCATTTGGTGTGGGAGCGTGGGATGGCTTAGTTGGGTTGTGAGGAGGGTATCTTCATTTTATGTTTGGTGTTTTAGTGTGCTTTTTATACTGTTATTTTTTATATACTTGTATTTATATTTATACTATGATCCTTTTTTTATTTTTTGAACTTGTAAGCCACCCCGAGTTACTTTTGGAGAGGGGTGGGGTAGAAATATAAATATATAAATAGATTAGTCTCAATTGTTATTCAGATTTCTACCTGAACTCAGACATTTTTAAAAAAGACTGGTGTTTTCAAATAGAGATATAATAGTACAGTGATATCTATTAATGGACCAGCTTCAGTTACTGGAGGTGCAAGCATTTGGACCTCACAGGGTTCTTTGTCAGGCTGTTATGATAGAACTAGAGGCAAAACAGGCTACAGTTGTATGCTGGGAGTTTGGACAAAGCAGCATCTTAACATGTATGCAGAGAACAGGAGAGACCAATAAGAAACCAAGGAAGGGTCAGCTGCAGTGTAGATCCGTAGTGGGCCCCTGGATTTACAATACTCTACATTTCGAAGAAGGGAGTCTCCAGGAACAGGACAGTAAGTTCTGATTGATATGCAATTCAAGGACCATCAAGACATCAGCCACCCTGACGTAAAGCAGGAACCAAATGGTCTAAGAGATAAGAATGCAGTTGGATCTGACATTTTATCCTTAGCATGTGAAGGATGCTATACATAAACAATGTATCCAAATAAAGGGGTGTATTGGAAAAACAGCAGACCTCAGCACACTGACCGAACAGATCCTGAAATGTAGAAGAGAGGCCCCCTTCCAGCAGAACTTCAGCTCAAGGCTTGGAAGTCACTAGGTCTGCCGTGAACTTCGTGGCTTGTGTCCCTTTCTGACCTTACACACACGGACCCACTTCCTCATTCTCTAGCAGCTCCTCAGGACCACCCCGCTGGGCCCACTGTCCATCTTCTTCAGAACCAGCCTTCATATCTGACTCTGGTCACCGGATACGCAAGAACAAACATAGATTATATCACTGGGGTTCTTAACTGGTAATATTGCCAAGTCCAACTATTAATGTTGTATCCAATAAAATAGAGTTGTACCTATACAATTGGTGTGGTTCTTGGGTGATCAGTGATCCTAATAAAATCTAACAAGGCAAGTCAGGAGTCAGAACTGCAGTACATCTAGAACGTCAACATATTCATCAAGAAAAATGGTAACAGTGTCACCAACCTTAATTCCCAGCTCTATGTTCTCGCCTCCATATACATCCATCCCAGGATCCAGCAGACCTATTTCTCCAAAGAACTTCCGGTTTACAACAAATGAACAGCCAATCATAGCAGGTGTCCTACAAGAAGAGAAGAGAGCATAAACAGCATTGTCCGAAAATTCTTAGTTGTCATACGGAAATATTTTAGGAAAAGGACTTTGGGTTTATTTCAAATAAAGAAGTCCTCTTCATTCTGAGAATCTGATCCTGATACCATTGAAACTTGTGACAAATATCCTGTTGATTTAGGGTACAATCCTAACCCTGCTGAAATCAAGGAGGCTTTCTCCATTGACTTGAATGAAACTGGGATTGTACCTTTCGATGGATAAGGCTTGGACCCTGGCTTCACAATAGTAAGCTAAGCCTTCTAGTTAGTATTTGCATCAACAGGGCGTTGTATGGGAGCTATTTTGTCTCTGAAATTCAGAGTCTGAAGTAAAGCTGCACAAAAATAAACTGCTTGCGTGGAGACTACTGTAGTTAAATCACTAGCCTGGCCTCAGGATGCGTAAGGTCATGCGTAAGCCCAGGTATATTCGAAACCTCTTGCTGGCGTCTTATATAAATATTACTGGAGATCTGTGTTCAGATTGCCAGCTACAATTTGGGGATCCTACTATCATGTTTTAAGTTGGCAGCTGATCAGGCCTTTACTGCGACGCCCCTCAGTGTGAAACTTGCTCCCTCCTCAACTTCAAAAAAAGCCAGTGTGGTGCAATGGTTAAGTGTGCAGTACTTGGACCGGGAGGGGGGGTGGGAACCCAGTTCTTGTCTTGCCTTACCCAGAAACTCACTGGGTGACTTTGGGCCAGTCACATTATTCTCTCAGCCTAACCTACCTCACAGGGTTGTTGTGAGAATTAAAAGTTGTATGTAAAGTGCTCTGAGTGCCATGGCAGGGGGGCGCTATATGAAAGATTATTATTATTAAGTACTTGAAGACATTTTTGTTCTCTAGCTGCTCTTAGAGGATTCCACTGCTGTATTTTTCCTCCCCTTTTACCTTCCCCCTATTAAATTATTTGGAATGGATTTTACACGGATCTCATTTACTGTATGTTGTGAGGCGCTCCGAGTGCCATCCAGCAGAAGGGCGCTATATTAATAAAATTTATTGTTATTATTTCTGGCTTGGACACAAGATGTTTTGTGACAACTTGGGGAAATCACATAATGTAATATTTTGAGAGCACCCAGGGAATACAACAGTTGAAATCCTGTTTTGATTTAGAAACAAAGTAGTTCAGGTGATCTCTTTTACTGGACCAACTTCTGCTAGTGAGTGTACAAAGCTTTCAGACCGCACAGGACCCTTCCTTGTGCATATAAAATTTGATATGGGGAGAAATTGCTATATGTCTGAGGAAGGGTCTTGTGTGACCTGAATGCTTGCATGCTCTCCCCAACAGAAGCTGGTCTAATAAAAGAAATGATCTGAATTACTTTGTCTCCATCTCCTACATTTGGGACGAACATGGCAGCCACCCTCTCTGTTGAGATTTAGGGTTATCTGCAAAATTCCTAATTTCTCTGTGCCTCAGTTGTCCCTGATCTGTAACATCAAGAGGACAGTACTTCCTCTTCCCCCACTTGTTGCCTGTCTGGCTTGTTTAACTGCTATGCTCGTACTACACACTTGTATAGCCTTGCAAATGTGATAATAGACACTCATACTAATCTATGGATTTAAAGACAGGGAGAAACGACAGGTCCTCTGGGTATCTGAAATAAATAACTATTAAACAGTGAACACTAAGGGCATAAATACACAGTTATGTTTTAATCATTGCTACCAGTTCCGTTTCTTTTTTGCCCACTAGAACAGAGGAATGGAAAAGACTTATTTAAAGTAGTGGGCTGAATCCAGGCATACGTCAGTACAGCTTCCTGGAAGGCAGCAATGCTATGTTGCAGTTATTTAGCTGGTGGAAAGCTCTCTTTATTATGGTGAGGTAAGACAAAACTACAGTTGGAATCCAATCCCTAAAATTTTGCTTTACCACAAGTTTGTAGAGCATGCGGCTTAACATAACTGTATGATTATGCTCTTGCTGTTTGGGGGTTTAGCAACCTGTTGTGGTTGTGGTGTGCGGAATGATTATCCCGCTATGATATTTTCAATTGGAAAAAAACCTGAATGATAAAGAAACCAAATGTTTAAACTAAAGCATTCTAAAGTTGTGGTGTGGAAAGGCCTGCAGTGCAGCTTGCTCTCAATTCCTTGCTCTCTTAGTCCAATGAATACCTCTTTGGAGGATATCAGTGCTTAAATAATGCTGCATTTCCCTGCGAACACACATTGTCTTATGGGAGAAGAAGCCAGGCACTGGAATGTAGGATGGCTGCCTTCAATTCTAAGCTCAGCCACTACTATATTTTGAGTTCCTTTAAACTCCATGCTTCCCAAATGGTGTATTTACTTTTTCCCCCAACTCAAAAGTTCATTCTGTAATCTTGCATATATATGCTAAAACTGCTTGCTTTCCTGCTTGCCTACAAGCCCACTGTAGTGACTGGTGGAGCTGTTGTGATGTCACTGAACATTCAGCATCATTCCAACGGTTCCAAAGGAAGAAAAATGTCACTGTCATGTCACAAAGTCCATCACATATGTATGTATAAGCTTGGCATGTAATTAATTGGTCTTTACTAATGCCTGCTACGTATTTTTTTAAAAAATAGCCAGCCAAACCTTTGGCTCTTGGTCACTAGTAGTTTTGTAAAGGACAGGTTTCACCTATGTTTGGGAATCACTCCTCTTACCAACATCTGATATGGCAAATACTTAATTTTTTTTAGTACAAGTTCACTTTACACTATTCCAATCCATTAAGACAGATGAATCCCATTAAATGTCCTGTCTGTTTCAATAAACCAAGTTGCTTAATATCTCTGTGTGGCAGGGTATAAATCAATAAACACAACTATCCGTCTCCATCTCCCATGAGACAAGACTGATCCACTGTTACTCATACTGAGAAATATACCAACCATCACAAACACACTTCCTCAGAAATCAATGGAGCTACTCTTAGAGGTAAGATACTACTCAATAAAGAAAGGGTATCATGAGCCCACAAATAGTATGAGGCTTAATTAATATTTGTGAAGCATTTGAGATTTTTCAATGAAGAACACGATCTATGGGTGTTAACAAACAAGACGCTACACTCCTGGAGTCTGACTTTGGTCCATGCAGCCCCCGCTCACATGTTTAGCAAGTAGAGCCTAATAAATGGGCAGCCCCATACGTGTAGTTCTTGAACATATGGTCAGCCCCCACTCATAGGTTTAGCATGCCAAGCCTAATACATGTGAAGGCATTCTTCCTTGCCGTGCTCTGCCCACCATCACCCCCTTCGTGGTATCTTGCCTTCTATGATGATTCACAGCCACGGGGAACTATGGGAAGAGGCCGCTGCACCCGCAGTTTCTTTCTTTCAGGCTATGATTCAAGGAGGCGTTTCAGAGCCTGATAGCCCCACCTACCCATGGAGGTTCACACCTGGTTTTATACCTGCCCGCACTTGGCGGCTGGAAATAACCTTTTGATATGTACGTAATGCGGAGTAGAACTAAGGCGAGAATGACTGTTCCCATACTGTCTGGAAATACCTCTGCGCTTCCACTGTTGTTGAGATTGGTGCCTGTGATTGTCTGCCATTTTCCAGTATTGGTTGGTATTTACTGCCAGTTAGTTTCAGGTATTTTTGTCAGTTTCCAGCACCACAATGCAGAAAACAAGGTCTAACCCTTGAAATACACTAATCAAACACAGTTTACAAGGAGCCGAAACAAGGGCCAATAAGGGAAATGATGAAAGTTACTTAGTGAATTTGTGATCGTACACAAGCAAACATAAGCAGCATGTAAAAAAAATTATGTGGTGTGTGGCTGCTCCTCCTTAGGAAGAATGACCAGAAGTACCAAACAATGGCAATTATTGAATGGGAACTACTGGAAATATGAAAACACTGGTAAGTTTCCTCATCGTGTGAGCACAAGATGAATGGTCTGTTTCCGACTGAAACAGCTGTCACTGTGATTGCTCGATTCAGCACTAATGTCAAGTTTATTGAGCAAATTGCATACTTTATTGAGCACCTATAATGAAATTTGAAAGCAAAAGTAAAAATTGAAATTGAAATCGAAAGCAAGCAGTCTTTGCATGTTGTCAACCCGCTTTTTTTGCCTCCGCAGCTCACAGTGATGTAGTGGCAGGTAGCAGCACACAGTTCTATTGGACTCTCGCCCGCTGTGGTTTGGAAATCCCTCTCGGTTTGTATAAACCTCCCAAACATGTGCCTCTTGTATCCCTTCTCGAGCATCTTCTGTATTACCATACAGTTGGGGTGGAAAACATCCCCACTCATTAGGACGCTCTGCGCTTCAAGTGTCCAAACCTTGTGTAGGGCAACAAGTTCTCCTTCAGTTGGTTCACGTGTCACTTGTTTCTCCTGAGAGATTCATCTTCACCAGCCTATCAAGGCACAGGATATCCTCTCACTGCCATAAGGCCAGTGATGAGGAAAAATGGCAGGGAAGGTCCAGCCTCCATTAATGACTGCCTTACTTCTGGCAGTGAACAAATGTCCAGAAAAGTTGTGATCTCGATTGCATCCCACTGTCTCATCTTTCTTGGGGCTCCCACTCTTTCATTCTGCTGAATTTGGAACTGCAGCAGGGTTGCACGGTGTTTGCACTCCATTATGCACATATAGAACCCCACTGTGTGCAGGTGCCACTCTATGACCATATAAGCTGCCTCAGAGGATGGGTCTGACTGTTCTCTCTGTACATCAGGCCTCACCCACGTCAGCAATGCCAACCCAGAACATCTAGTGGCTCCTTTAAAAAGGGCTGGTTCTCAAGCTCAAGGGGCTAACAGCATGAGAATCATGGTGTCCATGTCCTCATTGACCTGTGTTGGCCCTGGGGTGGGAATGGCAGTTAGGGGAGTGGCATGTTCACCTACTTCTGACCCCTGGTGAAGGCACAGCCATGCAGGTGGGATGCAACAATGGCTCCCATCCACCCAGAGGAACCGGTCAAGGGGCTCGTAATAGGGCGATGTTTGTCTCCCGTGGCTGGAGATGAAGTTGTTGTCCTGGATCTCTTTGTATCCATGCCTCAAGTCCTTGGCACACTGCAGGAACGGGTTCATGCTCTAGGTGTAGCCCTACTGTGCCTATCTTGGACTACCCAGAGCATTAATTCCCATAGCACGTCACTATTACATAATGGACCTTCTGCCCACCCCACCCCAACTCCTAGAGCGATGAAGACCTTGGTCTCTTGGTTAGTCCAGGGAATTCAGCGTTGGCTGGATCGGTAGGTAGAGAGACTGAGATTGTGTGGTGGTGGTAGCAGTGTTGTCTGTTGTATGGCTGTTGATTTGAACATGGCTTCGATGATGGTAATACTCTGCAAGTTGTTATGTAGAATGCATTGGCTTGGAAAGAGCAAGCACTGGACAAGTACTACCAACCTGGAAGAACTGGGAGATGCATGTTTGAAAATGGCGCAGTGGGCTTTTAAGGCAGATATTACATGTGTGACAGTGAGAGTAAGAGTGTAGAGAGGGGCTGGGAGTCATAGCTCTATGGCAAGCTCTAGGTTTTTTGGCCCGTGACTTTATGGCCCTGGCGGACCCGTATGTGTGGAGGCTACACACAACCTAATTGACAGGATGCAGACATGCAGGCACACATAAACCCATATGGCAGGCTCCGCATACTCTGGGACGAGTGCTGAGGTGAGAGCAAGTGTTCCCATACCATCCAGAAATACCTACCTTTTGGGAGTGCTTCCAACTGTTTGTTGGTAGGTATTTCCTCAATATTAATTGACTCCACACTTCTGCTATTGTCAAAGTTGGTGCCTGTCAATTTCCATGTTTCCTCAATTTCCATCATTTTCAGTTGATTTTCAGATTTTTTCAATTTTTAATCAATTTCCATAAATGTACAGTATTTTTCATCAATTTTCAGAATTTTCTGTCAATTTCTGGCATTTTGCATCATTTTGGCAGTCTCCATCACTTACAGTCCATTTTTACATCACTTAGCCAGTATATAAACCATAGTGTTAGCAGTTCAGTTAATTTTGAGTTAGGGCAGAACCATCATTTCTGTACGCTACCGAAGAACTACTGGAAGTACTGAACAATTGCAATTCCTGAACGGGAACTAGCAAGAAAGAGTGAAAAACTGGTAAGATCCGTTGTCGCACAAAAGGCGGCAAATAATCCATTTCCAACGGAAACAGCATTTTCTGCAATTGCTCATTTCAAGCCTATCTGGGATCCCACTGCATGTTTGGGACGGGTGGTGGCCACGTGGACAAGTGGACACCCAGCTGGTGTGGGCTATCATCTTGTTTGTTAACACCCTAAGTTTTTAAGTGCCGAGTCATTATAAAATTTCCAGCAGAAGAGTTTTATGCTGCTGGTACATTAAATTAATGACAGAAAACATCAGTACGCTCCCTTAAATATAGACAGACAGGTATCTCAGCCTTAGTTTCAATAAGCAGTACAATATTTTACAGCTTGCTGCAACTCTAGTACTTAAGAATTCAATTTCATTTCTTTAGTTGTAGCAAGATAACTACCATTAGCTGAAACAATTTGTTTTGAAATGATAATAGCGTTAGGGATGGCAGCATCTAATAGCTCCATTATGGTGGATTACTACCAGGAATTAAAGGAAGAAGTCACTTATTTTCACAGAATGTGATAACCAAGTCTCTCCCTCCTCTCTTGCAAGTGAAGAGCAGAATGGACACGTAAGGGTTGGGGAATGGGGATTACGGGGCCTTTCACTTCTACATCAAACTCTGCTTAGATTGAGTGTGACTGAAAGATATTAAGAGCATGATCCTCTGCTTGCTGAAGTTCATGGAAAATCTCCCACTAACGGTGACTTTAAGAATCAAGGCTTCACTTAGGGCCTGGTTAGGGTACCCCCTCCCTTTGAAAATTGGTACAATATTTTGCACAGTACACAGGCCTGCTTATGGTGACTGTCTCTGAGGGTGGGAATAAAAGTGAAATTCTGGCTTCACTGAAGACAATGGGAGTTTTGCCACTGACTTCACCCAAGACGGGATTTCACTTTACAGAATGTACCTCACAAGACATATATACACTATGAGTCGTTCCACAGAAACCACTGGGGCTGCCCACCTTGCATAAAATTAAGCATGAATCTTTGCCGGATCAGAGTCTAATCCAATGGGAACCT
This sequence comes from Sphenodon punctatus, assembly GCA_003113815.1. Taxonomy (NCBI): domain Eukaryota; kingdom Metazoa; phylum Chordata; class Lepidosauria; order Sphenodontia; family Sphenodontidae; genus Sphenodon; species Sphenodon punctatus. The sequence goes on from QEPC01007512.1 coordinate 14,553,976, forward strand.
TCCCAGTGATTTCACTGGACACTGGATCATCCTCATGAGTACAAATTAACACCCAATGAGGCCACTGTCTACCTCAGCGAGCTCTAGAGCAGACTTCAAATGAGTATAGCTCTGGCCATTCTACCCAAATATAGCTGATACAAAGAGACTGTGCAGCGAAGGTTGCATGTTCACTGCTTTGAGGTGCATGTTCTCTGGGTAGGATACTAAACAGAAAGTAAATCCTTTCAACAAGTTTTAACTAAAAAACAATGGAATAGTCTGAAATACATTTGATCATTTCACCCCCGGTTTTTAGTACAGTATGTTTGCACATTCATTTCCAACCATATAATCCAGTTAGCATGCAAACTAGCATTCCTGAACAGGACTTGGGTTCTTTAAGCAATACAAATCAAGTGCTACATTCGTCTCTGTAACAGTGGTTCCACATCAAATAAATGCGGGCTCATGTAGTTGACTAGAATCAAAACGATGTTAGGTTAAAATGGAAAATCCTTCAAAAAGGTGGATTTCATGGTTACATAAGACTCATTGACAATGAAATAGTAGTCCTTTTACTGAACTAGCCACATGGACCATGTCACAACAGGAATATACATAATAAAAATACAAAACAACAAGAGTTAAAACTGTTAAGATATACAATAGGGATGGGCAAACAGAACTGAGTTTGGAAATTCGGTTCGGTTCAGAAATTCGATTTGGTCGACCAAACTATTAGAGTTCGGTCCGAACTCCGAACTTCCGAACAAAGTTTGAAAATTCAAACCCCACTGAACTAAATGGAATATTATATTTTAGGGATGGTCGAACAGAGCCGAGTTTGAAAATTCGGTTTGGTTCGAAAATCGAGTTCGGTTCGGAAGTTCGTTCAGTTGACCGAACTGCTCGAGTTCGGTCCTAACTCCAAACTTCCGAACTGCGTTCGCCCATCCCTAATATACAATGCTAACCTGCTAACCCTCAAAGGTTCCAAGATAAAAAATAATCCTCCCAGTATACAGGCTTACTTCTGGGTAATTCCAGCCCTCTGCGTGATTATCTTTGCTGCTGTAACTGCAAAGGATGGTACCACACTGGTCACACCTGGTCTCTAGCTTCCTACAGCAGAAAAATCAGAAGCTAGCTGTGGGGCCTAGAGGCAGCCTTAAACAGCTCCCTATGAGCAATGAAATTGTAATCCAAGGAGACAAGATGATATAAGGCCTTGTTTTCTCTGACCCTTAATTAAAAATATTAACATAGTTGGGAAAGAGGAAAAAAACACCACAAAGCACTTCACATCTAGTGCCCTTCTGATTTGTTTTGACAACTGCTTTTTCTTTAATGTGAAAGGATAACTAGGCTCTGGCTGTGAGAACACTAACAGGGATGATTCATAGTGAAATTGTTGGCCTTGTATTCTGAATTCCATGGGCTTGTTGGGCTCTTCTTGTTATTTCACAATATGTACACATTAGTGACAAAAGATCAAGAAGAGTTGGCTTTTGAGACATATCTTCAGCATGAATCTGAAAACAAAGATAACTAAGACACGGAGGCAAGCATTTATCTTTGTTAAGTTCCCTTAATATCCTTCCTTTCTCTGGTGCACAGTTACAAACTAATGGTTTAAAAGTCAAAGGGCAACTTTAGATGCTTTGGGTTTCCCAACAGGGCTGTTCGGAACTCATTCATTCCGGATAGGGGCGGCCTCCTTTGCAGCAAATTCAGGACTTGGGGAGAGGGGTGTCCAATCAATAGGTCGGTGGCGCAGCCGGGCTTATAGGTCATACATCCGGGCACCCTTCTCCTTCCAGCATCAGTAACTGTTTTTGTTTCCTCAGGTTCTGGGCGTCGCCCAAGGTGCGCAATCTGGATCGTGGGCCATAGTCTCGTTCGTTGGGCAGGAAAGGCAGCCGAAAAATCGCATTGGGGGACGCAGCTGGGTCTCTCTGCTTACGCACGCATCAAGTGGATGGGACGTAGTGGTATGCGTTGGCACCAGTTGATTCCCACCCTGAGCAACGAACAAGGGGTTAGGCCTGATTTATTAGTGATCCACCTTGGGGAAAACGACCTAGGTGATGTAAAAGGGGTGCAAATGTTGAGGGTAATTAGGAATGACATTTGGTC
>QEPC01007512.1:14558391-14618686 GCA_003113815.1 Sphenodon punctatus
GCACAGGGGCGACCACCGAAAAAGATCTAACATCGGTGGCCACCCGCCTCGCCCGGGGAACCTCCAAAAAGGCTCCCACGGACGATCTCAAGGGTCGCACGGGCACATGGGGAGTGAGGCGGTCCCGCAGATAAGCAGGGCCCAGGCCGTGAAGGGCTTTAAAGGTTAAAACCAGCACCTTGAACCTGGCCCGGTGCTTTATAGGCAGCCAGTGCAGAGCCCGGAGCACAGGTGTCATGTGCTCCCTGAGACCCGCCCCCGTAAGGAGACGGGCCGCGGCATTCTGCACCAGCTGCAGCCTCCGGACCAGCTTCTCGGGCAGCCCCATGTAGAGCGCGTTGCAGTAATCCAGCCTCGAGGTGATTGTATTTGTCTGTCAGACACAGGACTGCCAAGACAAAGGAGTGGGCCTGATCCTGACATCTGTGTGCCCCCTAACTGTGTGCAACGCATGCACGCAATGCACATGCAAGGTGTGCGCCCTCTCCGTGCACTGTGTACATTACCTCATGCACCATGGGTATGCTCTCTGTATGCACAAGGGTCAGGATTGGGCCCGGCATATCTTCCACCAAAATGTTGCCCCTTCAATACTGTTTAATGAATGGACTCCACTTCATGTCTACCAATGTCACAATCCAGTTCAGGAACCAAATTTGAATCTAGGTATGCAGGGTCCTACTCTTCTTCCTGGAATGTGCTGTGGAAAAAGAGGGACCCAGTACCTATGATCCAGTGGTTTAGGACATCCCTGCTTCAGATTGGCCAGTCCCAACCCACATGCTCACCAGTTGCCCCAGCTCATATAGGCCATCACAGGAAATGTCTCAACAGTGCAATAGTTCCTGGTGTACTAGAAAGACTTGATGAGCACCCTGCTTCTGGTCTCATGCCTTTGTGTTTCTCCTACTTCACTCCAGCTTTGATCCAGAATCCTACCTAATTTCCAGCCCCTTGCCTCGATGTCCCTCCAAAAGGGATGTTTTCTTTTCAGACAGACTTCCTGCACACTGGACCAGCTGAGCTGGGACAACAGAACAGGTCATAACATGGAGAATAAGGTTTGTATATCCACTGACTGTCCTGGAGACAAAGGGAGTCATTAGCACCTCATGAATCCAGCAGAAAAAAAGCTGTTTAAATTAACAGCCCTGGCTATAAGGAAGCAAGGGTTGGGGCACCTTTTCTCACTTTAACAAGCTTGGGATAAGGCACTGCTATCAAATAAAGGTAACACCCAGGCAGCACTCACACACCCTATTTTTCTCTGCCAAATGGAGAGTATGGAAACTGACTGCCATTTCCCCCCCACTCCCCGCTTGTCCTTGAAAGAAATCATCTGTCAAGAAAAATGCCAGCTTTCATAAATAGGAGTTTGGGGCCAAGGCTCTATTTATTTTCTGTCATGCCTTTAATTGCTTCAAAAACGGGGAGCATGTATTTACTGGCATGAAATTCATGCTAGAAGAAAGCTTTTGACTATATCACCACTCCATTCCTCTGTATGTGTATAAACTCATATCCTTCAGAACCATGAGGAACACAAATCAGCCACACTGGGAAACATAAACTTCTTTAGAGCCTAAGTATTAGAAGGATATACTAAGTATAAATAGTTTACTCAGTGGCTAACAGCAATCTATGCTTGAAAAGGCTTCTGGAGCTGCTTCACAGCAGTGTGTAAGTTTTTGGGCTACTCTAAATATATGCTCAGTCTGCTTATTTCATTTTCTTTCAGTCATGGACCAAGGGAAGGGCTTGATTTATCAACAAAAGCAGCTTTGTCCAGAAATGTCACTATGTGGGGGTAGAATTGTGTGTTTCTTTACTCGTTGGATGGTAATGCATAACGTAGAGTTAGTAAAGAGCTTCACTGCATAACGTGGGTGGATATTGAGAGATATGTGTTTTCAGCAGAGTCTGTGAAGAAATCAAATACTAGCATGAGGTGTTGAAGAACACCCTTTTTTGGGGGTCATAAGTAGGTCAGTGCCTTGGCCATAGGTGCTTACACAGTAAATAACTGTAACCCTCTAGCTGCACACAGCTGCTCGCTCAAGCAAGGCTACAGAAAAGTTGTAAGTTACAACAGGCCCTTTGTATATCTTGGTTACCCTGTAGTAGGACAATCCTGCAGGGTGCAAGTCATTGCAGAAGCCAGTCCCAGGTCCTTCACCACACACCACCATTCAAGAAGCTTTTGACACTACACTGTGTTTGGCTGCTAACGCAACCGTCTGACAATGGCACAGTATTACAGAGGAATGAGACTGTGGCCTGTCATTGCAGTCATTTACATATATTTATTATTATTATTATTATTATTATTAACAAACATTTATATAGCGCCAGCAGTGTACCTGGCACTTTGCAAAGTAATAAAATAGACACGGTCCCTGCCCCATGGGCTTACAATCTGAGAGACAGGAGCTGGGGGAGAGACTTAGGAAGGGGAACAGAGGGAGAGACAAGGGGTCTAACATTCATGAAGATGCGAGGTCTCATGTGCATGTACTTGGCTTGGTTACGATGAGAATGACAGCAGGCAGGTCCATGTTGCAAGGATAAGGGTAAACTGATCGTAGGTATAGGAAATAGTGGCTCAGCAGGATAAAGAGTCAGACACAGCAGAGCGAAAGAGGTGAGTTTTAAGGAGAGTTTTGAAGTATGAAGGGAGGGTGCAAGGCGGATGTGGACAGGGAGGGAGTTCCAGGCATGGGGGGCATATTAATGTGTAATGTTAAGTGTAATGTTAAGTGGGGGGGCCACAATGGAGAGGGCATTCTCGGTGGCCATGCCACACCTTTTGAATTCCCTCCCGGAGGAAGCTCGCCTAACCCCAAGCCTTTTAACATTCCCGCGAGTTTGTAAAACCTGGTTGTTTGCCCAGGCCTTGGGGGAGGGGGGGTTTAGGGTTTTTCATCTCTATCCTATTGTTTTATTTTGTCCTAGCCCTGTTTTAATTGTTTATATTATTATGATTGTTTTAAATTTTATATTACTGTATTTTTTATGTTTTTAAAATTGTTAGCTGCCCCAAGCTGTTTTCAGGAGGGGCGGGATATAAATTGATTAAATAAATAAATATTGCTTCACTAAGGAAATTCACTTTATTCTATAGCTGCGTCTAAACTGGCAGACACAATGAAGCGGATGTTCTCCAACTCTCCATTTGCTATCTCCACAATAGTTTGAGCAGGGCTAGATTTTTTTGCAGTGCAACAATCTTTACACAGAAGGAAGGACTATTTAGACCACAGCAGTATACCATGGTTAATATTATCCCCAGGACAGCATCTACAATACTTGTTTCTTGAATAATTCTAGCTTCTTTGCCCCAGTGACCTTGCTTAATTGTCTGTTTCAAATGGGCTTTTCTTCCGACTCTTACTAAGTACTCCAATATCTGAGGAACAAAGTAAAAATGAGAGAGATCACATAAAAGAGCTGGTAGATTTAGCATTCTCTCTAAATTTTGCAGGAGTTTAACAAGCCTTAGAGCAACTTTTAATGAAAATGTAAGTCTTCAAACTATATTTTTGAGATTCTCTCTCAGTGCTACCCTACTACATACTTAACCTTATCTACGTTGTGTTGGTGGTTCTATTCCCAGTACAGGCCACTTGTTCTACTACCAGTCCTACCAGTGACATGCTGCACGACCTTGTGCAAGACATCTAATTTCTCAGTGCCTCAGTATCCCCATTTGTAATAAGAATATTTATTTAAATCCCATCCTATCTTGTGGGCCATTATAGTATCTAGTAGGCCCCATGAACCAACATTTCTAATGCACTTTAGTGATTCTGGGATTGAAGCACCAATGTAAACAATAGCCCCATGTAAATATTGATATCTTCTGGAACTGGAAAGGAATCACTGTGATGGAGAGTTATGCTCACAGTCATCTGCTTTAAGTACAGATTTATAGGGATGGGTGAACAGAACACCGTTCGGATGTTCGGGCATTCAGTTCGAAACCTGAGTTTGGGTTCGGCTGTTCGGTTCGGTGGGGTTCGGTTTGGCCAAACTCGGCCGAACAATCGAAAATAGCGCTATCGATACCGATATTTTTTTTCGGAATCGGTATCATTTGGCCCTGAAACCACCACTGGTGCAAGGAAGTCTGCTCCTCAGCTGCCTCCCCCTTCCAGTCATGTTATTCCAGCCCAAAGTCATGTTTTTCCCGCCCCCGAACTCATCCGAACTTTTCTGAACTGTTCAGCCATTCGAACATTTGGTTCGGAAGTTCGGTCCGGTCGTCCGAACAGGCCGAGTTTGGGCCGAACTCCGAACTTCCGAACCGCGTTCGCCCATCCCTACAGATTTAATCAACACAAAAAATGGAAGAGAGGATGATCCAACAGTTAGTATGCTGGCTTGGGAACCAGGAGACTCAGGCTTAATTTTCTGTTCTCTGCAACATTCCTCTTTTTGACACAGAATAGCCCACTGAACCTCTGTGACTCACTGCCTCATCTGTAAAATGGGAATAATTGTACTCTCCTAATTACAGAGGTTTTGTGAAGATCAACCCATTAAAGATTTCAAGGAGTCTTAGGTGACTTAGAATACCATATGTTTGTAGGCAATGGGTCTTTTCAGACAGACACAGGGCTGGCCATCTCTTGACCTGCTCCAGGGGTGTACTCCCAGGTCTGCCTGCTTGCAACCATGCCTGGGCCCATTTTAAAAGGGCCCAGTGGCTGCCACAGTCGTGGCACCCACTTTCCACACACCATAGAGTTGAGGGCAGATTGCCCAATGTTCTAGGCTGCTGCCTGAAACTCTGTGGTGTTGCTCAGGGCAACCCCCAGCCAAGAGTGGAGCTGCAGCGGCCGTCCTATGAACAGATGGACAGCAGCTTCATCTCCATCCCAGGTTTGGGCAGCCCACTCCACTGAATACTCCTGGATGTTCTGGAGCATTGCAAGGGGGGCCGGAGCACAGCAGGAGCAGCCTGCTCTGCCTGCACATTTGGCCCCTTTGGATGGAAAGGCCATCCAGGGGTGAGGCAGGGCAGAGGCGGGGCTGCTGTCCATCTAAAAGCACCCATTGTGCCCACAGCATGTGAAGAGATCACGGCTATAGTAGAATTGCTATAAAACACCCTAGATTAATAACCTCAGAATAGGGAGGAATAGGATATCTCCTTCTCCTCTGGGTGGGATACGGGGAAGTCGGAGTAGGTTTGGGGAGTGGCTTTCTGAGGGTGCAAGGCATGGAAACGGCAGTGAATGGGGGAATTGGGTGGAGGTTTTCAGAAATTCTTTGTTTATTGAGGTTAGTGATTAGTCTATTTCAGGGGGGGGGGGTGGGCAAAGTTTCCTAATCCTCAGAGCTGCACAATGGGGCGAAAGAGCCACATGTGACTCTAGAGCCACAATTTGCCCACTTATGTGCCATTGTTTTCTAATTTATTATAAGCTGCCCTGAGTCCTTCAGGAATGGGCAGCAATAAATTTGAAACACCACCAACAAAAAATTATTTCAATGCTACTTTTTGAAGAATGAGTCACGTAGAGTAGCACCTATTGTTTCATTCTAGGTCCACCTCCTCTGAAACAAAATAGATGGGAAGGCAAGAAGTATTTATTTACATTTTTATCCTGCCCGTTTCCTTATGACTCAGAGTAGGTTACAATATATAAACAAATTAAACACTATAAAAACTACACAAAATAAATCCAAGTATTAAAATACTCAAATAAAACTAAATAAAAACAGATAAACTTCCTAACCCACAACACCTCAATCCCACCCCTGGCTGCTGAACATCTGGCTAAACAAGGGGTGATTTCAGAAGTGACGCGTTCCAATTCACCACAGTGAATCCCACCCTGGTGTGAACGGATTCACCGCGGGCTGTGGTGACACGTGCGGCCCCAACAGAAGTGACAGGATCGTGACCCCCGCCCGGGGGCAGTCAGAGAGAACAAGGGCCGGGGGAACACAACAGACATGCAGTGGAGACGTGGACCGCAGTTCGAGCCCCAGAATGCACTGCAGCTGGGGTCAACTCCTTCCACCGCGGCTGCGGGTTTCCGTTCAGAAGTTACTTTTCATTCACCCCTGCCGTGGTGACCATTCACCACACTTCTGGACCTCCTCCCACCCCGACCTCACGAAACGTGGTTAGCTTCACCCCGGGCTGCGTTTGACTGTGGTGAACATCTGGATGCGAGCAAACAGACGTGCACGGCTCTTTCACCACCCCGTGCATTTGATTGAGGTTGACTGTGGTGGACATTCACCACGTCACTTTTGAAATCACCCAAGGTCTTACATTGCCTCCAGAACATGAGCAGGCTCAGATTTAGATGAACTCCAAGGGGAGGGAGGTCCATAATTGCAAATATGTCATGAATGATCTTTCGAGAAGGAGGAAAATGTTGCAGTTCTTAAAGGCATGACATAAATTGATACTGACAGAGGTAACTTCATTAAGACAACTTCAGTAAGACATTCCAGTGAGAAGATCTCAACTTCAGTAAGACATTCCACATGACATCGCGCACAGGGCTGAATCACAGCTCCGTGGGGCCCTAAGCAGGCAATCCTCTTTAGCGGAGAGAGCCAGCAGTACACATGTGCAAGCTCTGGCTTAAATGCACACAGTATGTGTGTGTATCCCCACCATGCAGGATGTTTTTAGATGAGTGGGGGGAATTTGTGGGTTCAAAAAACTCCCGCAATCCCCCTGGATGCGTAAGATGCACGGCATGCTTTTAAATGAGCGGCCCGCTTGTGCAACAATGATAGAGGGCAGGGGACCTGGAGCATTGCTTACTCTCCCCAAGTGCCCCGACAAACAGATGAAGCAGACAGGGGGCCCAGAGCAGTGCACACGCTCTCCATAGCTGCCTTGACATGTTTTTCGGGACAGGCAGGGGGAGCGCACGCTGCTCTGGACCCTCTACCCCCATCAGGGCAGCTAGGGAAAGCACACACTGCTCCAGGCCTCCACCCCCATCAGCTGTTTGTCGAGGCAACCGGGGAGATCCTGCGATGCTCCAGGTCCCCTCCCTCATCAGTTGTTTTGTCAGGGCAGTCAGAGAGACTCACAGCACATTTAAAATGCAGATTAGTAAAACCTCGTATGTTGAGGTTTTACTTATCTGGGAGTTTTCACAGACAGCTTGCAGGCGAAGCATTTAAACAAGCAGGTAATTTGTGTATTTAGCTGCAGTCTGACGGGTCTGTGTCTCATCTAAAAATGCCCTGGGAGAAGAAGAGCGGTAACATAGCCTGTAGGCAGGTGCCAGAGGGCCCCATGCTTATGATCCACCATGCTTCCCACCCACATTTGGCACAGAGGGAAGAGGGTGGCCAGCAAAGGGCAGTTAGGCCCAAAGTGTCACCTTGCTTAGCTTGAGGCTAGGTCTGCGTAATACAGGTAAACCAGAGGACTATGGGCTAAATGGAGACACTATAACACAGGTACAACAATTTGTCAAAAATAGAGCTGAAATATCGGTACTGTTCACATTTTCAGGTAGGCCTCCAAATACGAGATATAACTGAAATTAGTATATCCATTTTGGGGGGATATTCTGTTTTGGTTATTTTGGGCTTTGGGTCATTTTTGGTTGCATCATTTTTGGCAATTGCACATGTGTGATAATGCTAATATTGCTGAAATGTCAATATAACTGAAAAAAAACAAAATAACTGAACCAAAAAACCCAACTCAAAATAACCAAAATGGATACTCAAGCAAAATGAAAATGGTAACGTCTATTATAAATTTTGCCAGTTTCAGTCTGGGCAGGGTTAATACAGTGGGTTTGCTCATTTTTATAAAATATTCGTAATAGTTCTGGTTAAAATATTGCTCTGAGTAAATAACTAATGGACTGACGTCCAACTCTGAAAAAGTATCTAGTTGGGTTCTTGGAGGGGGGCTGTTCTAGATCCATTGCCGTTGCCGATAACTCAGATGAAGGGGTGGAGATGCCGTTGGTTCTTTTCATTGATAACTCAGATGAAGAGGTGGAGAGTATACTTATCAAATATACATCCTACGTAACGTTGGGAGGGACTGCAGATACTTCTTAGGACAGGACTAGAATTCAATATGATCTTGACACATTGGGGAATGGGGCTGAAAGAGGTGAAATTAATTAACGACAACTATAAGGCACTACTGATAAGAAAAATCAGATGCATAAGTGGAAAAGAGGGAATAGATTGTTATGGCAGTAGTTCTGCTCGTAATGACCTGGGGATAGTGAATTGCAAACTAAATATGAGCCAACAGCATGGTGACATGGCAAAAATAAAAATAAAAAATAGGCAAATGCCATCTCTGATTACATTAGCAGAAGTACTGTATTTGTATCCAAGGCATGAGAGCTCATTGTTCCACTCTATTTGGCATGGGTTAGGTCTCAGCTGGAGCACTGCATCCACACTTCTTCACAAAAATATATATATCAAAAAACTACAGAGAGTCTAGAGGAGAGCACGTAAATGAGAATGGGTTTGTAATGAGAGATCTATGAGGAAAGGTTAAAGGAAAAGGTCATGTTTAGCTTGGGAGAAGACTGGGGGGATGATAAATTTTCAAATATGCAAAAGGTTGCTATAAGCACAATGGAAAACAATTAATTTCTGTGGCCGCAGAGGGTAGAACAAGAGAGCATGGGTTAAAACTGAAGGAGAAAAGATTTGACTACCAAAAGGAGTCACTCAATAAAATAAATTACTAAGGGAGGCTGTGGATACCCCATAATAAGCTGATTTAAAATTAGGGCTAGACAAACATCTCTCAGGAGTGGTTTAAACAAAAATGATCCTGCTTTATGCAAAGGGTGGACTGGATCAATGATTCCCAAACCTTTTGAGGCTCTGACCCTAATTGAGCGACAAATAATAATTCTTGTAACCACATGCATTGGAAATTTGCATATCTAATTATGCAGATTGGTCTTGCTGGGAGCACATTATGCTACAAAGTGACCCAACTTGGGGTCTCGACCACTAGCTTGGCAACCTCTAGAGTAGATGATCATTTAAGGTCTCCTACAGTCCATGATTCTATCTGACTCCATCACCTCACCAAGAAGTTTCACACAGACACTCTAACACTGATAAAATGGAGGTTACAGTTTATTATACATGTTGCAGGGCACCCATAGAGCACACCTCCAGCCCTGCAACATGTATAATACAATCTAACACCTATTTTATCAGTGTTAGAGTGTCTGTGTGAAAAGGGCCGATGAGACAGAGTGGAGAATTTAATCCAGGTCTTTGAATAGTACACTAATAACCTCTATGGAATCCTTCCTCTCATTAAGATATTGCTATGAAACTTAGAATCCTGCACAGGAGGTAAAAATAGGTCCCAGTATCATCACACAAATTTTCACATCCCCCGTTCACTCCCATGTGCAGTAATTTTCGGCCCACTCCTCCCTGCATCCATCCCCAATCCTAACCCTCCCCCCCGAAGCCGCTGGGCGGGAGACTCGGGCCTGGGCTGCGCAGCGGAGGCCTGGTAGAAGGCTCCACTGTGGTATGTTCAAGGGCTGATGGGCAGCCCCCACCCCCGAAGGCGCATGCGCGGTTGCGCTGTGCGAAGATATTGGAGGCATGCCCCTTTTAGGCGGGGCGTGTCTCCTGCAAGCAGAGTGCATCGGCATTTCAGCGAGTGAGACAATGAGTCAGCAGCAAGAAGCACTTGCTGCTGCATTGCCGGCTCAGAAAGCAGGCAACATGGGAAAGACGCAGAGAAAGGGCACCAAGAGCAAGGCCTCGTCGACCGCAGGGCCTCGGCGCAAGGACGCGGGAACGGCGGGAGGAGAAGGAAGATGGCCGGAGGGGGAGCCCCTTCCCCCCAGAGAAGTAATGTTTTCAGGCTCAAAGGGGTGAAGCAGCAGTTGGCGGGGAGCCATCAGGGGAGGCTGCGGAGCAGGGGATGGGGATTCCCAGGCAATCAATGGAGCCTTCGGGCGGCGCTGGAGGGCCGGGGAGCAGCCTGGCAGGGCCTGCCCCCTTGGGGACCCATGAGGCGGTCCGGCGTGGGGGCCAGGTGGTAACCCCCCCCAGCGCTTGATACCGGGATGGGATTGTGGGTGTGGGATGCCCCAATTTGATGGGACCCATCCAAGAAGGGGGGAATTGGGGGCGAGGAGGGAGTGTACCCCCCCACGACAACAGGAACCGGGGGCCAGGGAAACGCCATCTGTGGGGGAGAGGGATCCCCCAACCAGGGTACGGAAGGGGAAATAACTCCAAGGCTGGCGGTCGAAGCCCATTGCCTCCCAGGGAGAAGGGGAGATGTGGTTAGGGGACGGCAATGTACCAGTGCCAAGGGGTTTGGGGGGACAGGGAACTTAACAGGTGGGCAGGCTCACGGGCCTGGCGGGCCTAGGGTCTCGTTATCCCCAGCTAGGGATGGGTCGCCGCCAGCAAGTAGAAGGAGGACGCAGGGGCCGGGACAGACTGAAGGACCTGGGGACTCGAGACGTGGAACAGAATCCTGGTCTTAGAAGCTGAACTTTACGGCGGGAGGAGAGAGCAGCAGGCCCCACCCATGACCAGACAGCCCGAACCCGAGGCCAACGGGGAAGGACAAGATGCGGGACGAGCACAAGACCACGTGAGAGGGATGGTGGGGGAGCAATGACTGAGGGCAGGGCATGGCAGGCTGAACGTACAACTGGGGGCGTTATAGGCCTCCCGCAAGAGGGGGTAGTCCCGCCGCAGAGGGGATGCACCCCTGGACAATTTCCCAGCCCTCTGGGTAACACCTTCCCTGGCATGGTAAGTCAGGCTGGGGCACCACAGTTACCCTATTTAAATGGAGCCTGGGTATGGGTCACGCCCGCGGTGCCTCAGGGTCTTGCCATGACAGGGATGGCCCCACTTGGAGCAGCAGAGCAGGGGGACACACTGGCAGGGTCTGCAGGCGGGGCCACTGTCCAGGCTATAGTTAGGCCAGTAAAAGAGGGGATGTCCCTGACTGCCCAGGCAACTAACCACGCTCCCCCTCCACCTGGAGGGGCGATACCCAGCGTGGCAGCTTGGTTCGGGGAGCACCTCCCGGCCACGAGAGAAAAAATCTTAAATGGGGAGTATGTGAACCTTTTCGTGCTATTGTTCAGTGACCCAATAGTGGATCACACTGACCACGAGGACGAAGAGGGAAAGGAAGAATTTCGCCGCCCAAAGGCGGATCGCAACTGGGCGAACTGGACTGCTGCATTTGCAATTTATATGGGGGTTATCCTCCAGGATGACCCGGGAGGCGGCCTAGAACTGCACAAATATTCTGATATAGTGCGCAGGGCTTACAGTACAGGGCCGGCTGGAGCTTGGCTGCGCTATGACGAAGCGTTTCATCATAGGGCCGCCAACACATCAGGGCTGCGATGGGACGCTCATGCACCCGACCTATGGTTGACGTGCATGATCGATGCCACCGATGCACCACGATTCGACAGTGGCTGTCCCCTGGCAAGAGGCGGAGTCGCACCAGCTAACGAGCTGTTTCGGCGGGAGAGCCAGAAAGGTTTTCAAGGAGGTCCCGGCCTGTGTTGGGAATACAACCGGGCAGGCGATTGTAATCAGGGAACCTGCAGATTTCGTCACGGTGTTCAAACTGTGGGTGTGGGCACCCAGCAACCAACTGTTTTCAGCCCAAGCAAAGAGGGAGGTAGCGGGAAGGGTGGACAGGGACCCACTGCAGGGCCCCGGCCTACAAAAGGGACCGACTCCAATCAAAATTGAGTGCCTGGAAGCGGCACTCAGGGGACACCCCGGCCCCAAAGAAGTGGAGTATGCCGTGGAGGGGTTTAGACAGGGATTCCTTATTCCAGCGGGTATGGTAACGCAGCAAGGGTCAGTGAACAATTTGAAATCAGTGAAAGGTCTTGAGGGAGTGGTCAAGCAAAAAATATGGAAGTAAGTATCGGAAGGCAGGCTAGCAGGCCCATTCAGCGAACCCCCCATGCCTAATCTGGTAGTATCCCCATTAGGAATTGTCCAAAAAAAGGCTGAGGGTGAGTACCGGTTAATACATCACCTGTCATATCCGCGGGGAAACAAGGTAAATAATGCAATACCTAAGGAATTAACAACATTTAGATATGCATCATTCGACACAGCAGTAAATAAAGTGAAAGCCATGGGTAACAGAGCTCTCCTTGCAAAGTGTGACGTTAAATCAGCATTCCGTCTGCTCCCAGTCCATCCTACCAGTTTCTACCTTCTAGGCTTCCAGTTTGAAGGGCTGTATTATTATGACCGTGCAATGCCAATGGGGTGTTCCATATCCTGTTCAGCATTCGAATTATTTAGTTCCTTGATTGAATGGGTTCTCACCCAAAGGATGGAGGCTGGGGACGTAACCAAATACTTGGACGACTTTTTGTTAATGGGCTTCCCAGCAGTGGATGAATGCGCCACCACCCTGTGGTTGTTTCATGAGGTTGCCTGAGAGTTGGGCATCCCACTAGCCCCGGAAAAAACAGAGGGGCCAACAACTAGATTGACCTACCTGGGCATCGAGCTGGATACAGAGATGTTGTCGTCACGATTGCCTCAGGAGAAGTTAGGGGCCTTAAGAGAGAAGATAAAAGGGTGTTTGGCAGCACGCAAGATCTCGGTTAGAGCACTGCAGTCGCTGATTGGCAGTCTCAATTTTGCATGCCGGGTGGTGGCTCCAGCAAGAGCTTTCTTATTCAGGCTATATACAAAGTTGAGGGGGGGAACAGACGCCCCATCACTGGATACGATTGACCCGTGAGATGAGACAGGGCATGGTAGTATGGCTGCAATTTTTGGAAGAATTTAATGGAGTGAGTTTTTGGAGAGAGAAGTGGCTATTATAGGCAAATTTACAGGTGCACTCAGATGCAGCTGGTAGGCAGGGATTCAGGGTATACTTCAGAACACACTGGTGTGCGGCGCCTTGGCTGGCTGACTGGCACGCAGAGGGAGTCCCCAGGGATCTCACGTTTCTCAAATTGTTCCCAATTGTTGTGTCAGTTTTACTCTGGTCGGGGCAATTTGCCAATCGGGCAGTCTTATTTTGGTGTGACAACCTGGCGGTGGTGCATGTTGTCAACACACTCTCGTCATGGTCTGAAAGGGTAATGAGTCTGGTTCGGACCCTGGTTAAGAGATGCTTAAAAATGAACATATTGTTCAGGGCGAGACATGTGCCAGGAATCGACAACGGCATAGCTGATGCCCTTTCTCGGTTCCAGATTAACCACTTTTGGGAGTTAGCTCCAGAGGCCAGAGCCACCCCAGACCCCTTGCCCCCAGAGATATGGAACCTTGGGAAGTAAAATTGCAAGAAATCGTACAAGGATCCCTGGCCCCTAGAACCCAGACGGCCTATGGTAGGGCATTACGCAAATTTCAATCCTTTAGGGTAAGGAAGGGGTGGGGGACAGGGTTCCCCATCACTGAACCAGAGGTCCTACAATTTGCAATGGCACTAAAGGATAATGGGTTGGCAGTCGGCACTATTGCCGGAAAGGTAGCGGCCCTGAAATTCGCAAATAAGACTACGGGGACACCTCCCACCGGATAACAGTTTTTATCTGAAACAGATGTTCGAATCATGGTCCAGGGTGCCAGCCCCCCAAAAGCGCACCAGAGCACCGATAACATCGCCTATACTGGTCAGATTGGTGGGGTTCCTACCCGAGCTTTGTTTTGATTCCTTTGAGGTGCAGTTATTCACAACAGCCTACGTTATCACGTATTTCAGAGGGTTTAGGATCAGTGAAGTGGTAGTACCATTGGGTAGGGCCAGCTCCGATCGAGCATTGGTGGTACAGGACACCGAATGGGCCCCGGGTTGAGTACAGCTGTGGCTGAGACGTTCTAAGACAGACCAGAGGGGTAGAGGGCACAAGGTGGAGTTGTTCAAAAGTGGAATAGAAGCAATATGCCCTGTGATGCAGACGAAACGTTACCTTGACATTCGACCGCACTGTCCGGGCCAGTTGTTGGTTCATAAACGGGGGAATAGTATGACTAACCACCAGTTCACTGCCGTTTTGCGTACAGCACTAAAACAACTAGGTCTTCCGGCACTGGAATTTGGATCGTATTCCTTTAGGATTGGGGCGGCCACAGTCGCGGCAACCGCGGGGTTACCAGAGGAAGCGATCAAGGCAGTGGGTAGACGGCGGTCGAATGCATTCAAAAAATACGTCAGGGTATAATGCACTAATAAGATCACTGTTTATTACTAGGATGTGAGGCTCCTGTGGCTGAACGAAGATTGGTGTGGATCGTGGGCCACAGCCTGGTGCGCTGGGACAGCAAAGCAGCCGCACAGAACTCATGGGGATCACAGCTGGGTTTAGGGGCATGGGCATGTATCAGGTGGATGGGGTGGAGCAGCATGCGGTGGAACCAACTGCTCCCGCTGTTGTTTAGATTAAGGAACTTCCCAGTACCACAGATTTTAGTTATCCACCTAGGTGAGAATTACTTACCGGATAGGAAGGGAGTAAATTTGATAATTCAACAGGACCTGGTATTAGTTAGAGAAAAATTCAAAGGGATACATATAATTTGGACAAATTGGATATCAAGGGTGAATTGGGAAAGTGGCAAAAAGCCAGGGAAGCTAGACAAAAACCAGAAAAAACGTTAATCGAGAAATAGGAAAATGGGTGATGAGTTTTGGCTGGACTGTTATTAAACACACGGGAATAGTGCACACCCGACCCGAACTTTACTGACACGACGGGGTTAACTTGTCTCAAGCAGGAAACAACATGTATTTGGCTGCCCTTGGTGGGCATTTGGAATCCCTATTGTTTTAAGGCAGTGGGGGTGGGATGGTTTTATCAACCACCCCTGTGTGGCAGGGGTCTAGTATGCTATTGTAGGTTAAATAGGAAGAAGTTACAATATTGAGTCATCTCCTTAAGAGATAGGGAGGTGACACCAGATTTAATGCGGGGCACAGCATGCACTAGGGTCACGACCCTGGGAGCAGTACCTTACCAGGGTGAGTAGAGACATGCGCTGTCTTCAAACCCTGCCGGAACGAGACTCCTTACTCATACCCACAGTTGGGCTTGCCTCCCTTTTGGCCATTTGTCGTTGCAGTGTCGAAGGAGGGGACTACTATTTGTGTCATGGGTACTGACACTGGAAGGCACGTTCAGGCCAGTGCCAGAGTTAACAAGTTGAGATATTTAGTTAGCATACTGGACCCAAATTGCCTGTGCAATTGCCCCACCGGCCTTCGTTGATTTGTTAAGATTGGTTTGTAACTAAAGAGCGCGGCCAAGTTTTAACCCAAATTTTGTCTCCGAGTCTAGATTGGGGGGTGCTTCGACAAAGCAGAGATTGAGTGTAGGATTGTTTCCTACAATTAGGCTATCCAGATATGTAAATTTTAGAGGACACTTATGAGAAATACAGGTTGCAAGGCTGCATTGGAGCCATGCAGCCAGCCCTCCAACCTGTATTTCTCATAAGTGTCCTCTAAAATATGCATATCTGGACACCCTACCTCCTACCCCTGGTATTGCAGGCAGGACTGATCTGTCCCTGATGATTATCTGCTTGGTGGGAAGTAAACCATCCCTGCTCACACAGCTTTTGGGGGCTGGGAATAAGGATAGTCCAGGGTTCAATACAAGCCAGGGCAGGGAAAAAACCAAGCAGAGTGGGTCAGGGCAGAGCAGCACAGACAGGAAGTGACCAGGTCAGATGTTCCACCCACCTTCCTGTTGCTACCAGCCAATCTTCAATGCTGGCTGGCAACCAATCAACCAACTAACCAACCAGGATGCCGGGAAAAGTGGCAAGGCTGACACCAGGCAGGGGTGTGAGAGACCTGGCCAGAATGGCGATGCCTTGCTTTTTGGTGAGTGGGGAAAGTGGATGGGCCAGACACATGGGAGAGCAGTGGCACAGAGGGAACAAACCCCACAAGTGTGGGTTGGGGCCAGGGGTCCTGACAGGGGAGTTGGTCTACTACTCTATGTCAATAGTTCATCAGTGGGTAGCAGACTAGCACTGCCTGCAACACTGAGATGGGAGGGGCTAGTCTTATTCTACACAAGTCTGCTCCCACAAATTACTGTGGGCATAGACTTCTGCTCACTCAGTCCCCATCTGCAGGACGGAAAATACTTGCTGCTCCTGCGAGCCGAGTCCTCTGATTTTTGGGACTTACCAGGAGCAAGTCCCACTTATCAAAAAGCATATGTAGGTTGCTTTTCTGCAGGAAGTCGGAATGGAGAAGACTAATTGGACAATTTACCCTTTAAATATGACCTCCGGTTTGGCAAAGTTCTTGAGGTCTTCTGCTGCAATTATCTGATTTTATGTAGCACAGTTCCCTCAGGATAAATTTTAAAAGCTGGCGTACAGCTTCATCTCATTTTAATTCCAGTTCCAGGGCTATGTGTGGATGCAAGGCGCTCCTTCCAACAAAATGGAGATAAATGTAAAAGGGAGTAGGGCTGAAACGGCAAGCCACTGCGGTAGTTTTTTCTGCCGGAAAAAGCTCTTCCATAATGAGCGGCACGGTGCGATAGAGACGTTCATTCTGCTAGTTTCATTCCGCTACTTCTACCGACTCTGAAAATAGTGGAACAATGTTTGTTCCGACAGTTTTGAACTTCCGCAATTTCCTCCGGCACTGCGAAGTAGCGGAACAGTTTTTCGTCCAACAGTTTCTGAGATTGTTCCGACAGTTTCCGAATTAGCAGAATGCTGGTGGAATTAGTGGCATGCCAGCAGAAAAGCTGCGGAAAATCACAGGCATTTCTGAAATGGCGGAATGAAATAGCGGGGTGGAAAAAGGAGTTGCTGTTTCAGCACTAAAAGGGAGAAACCTCGTAATACAAATTTAATTAAAATATTTGGCCATACATTCCCATCTTTGAGAATCAAGGGGCTAGCCTCAGACTATGGATGGAAAGCCTCTGATAGAAGTGATGTACGTCAGACAGAGCCACAGTGAGCAGACTTATGGTGTATGCGATCAACCTGATCCTGGATCAACCTCAGATGATCTACCAGGATCCTTCCTGCTGGCTTTGGCGCTCCAGGCTGGCTTCCAACTCTAGGGCACCTCAGCAACCAGTTTCAGGTGTGGAGAGGAGCAGTCCCTTCAGAAAGAGCCTTTCCTGCCACGCTAAAGGTGTGTTCCTACCCCCTCGTGGTGGGACACTTGGTGGGAAGCCGGTCCAGCTCTCTTCCCCAGAGGCAATTTCTAAGAGGCTGATCCCCCGCCCCACACCATGATCTACTGAAGACTAGCTTGTGATCCACCAGTAGATCATGACAATCTACCTCTGGGCTGCCCCTGAGCTAGAGCAACAGGCACGTGCAGTAGAATTTGCCACCAAATCTTCAAGATTTCTGCCTCTTGTAACCTCTTTCTTACAAGGTTCCATGGAAGACCAGGGTTCAGGAACAGGTATGGCACATGCAGGTAGTGATTTATTAGATGGGGAGGAAGCCATCCACACGTTTTGGAATTTCAGACTGAGACAAGTAGCACACCATTTTAATATATATGTCAAATAATAATGGGTGCCACTGAAAAAATATATGCAGGACAACAGGTAAAATATATTTTCTGTCTGGAAAGCTGCTGAACATGGAGATTCAGGGAACCGATATTTTACAAATAAATCACAGCTTGCTGTGCAGAGAGTGGATATTATGAGTGGAAAGGGCAGTGTGTTATTTTTTTCCCTTTTCTAATTCCTTTCTATTATCAGTCTCCTAAAAATACTACAAACATCAACAGGTTTACACTTCAAATACTAAAGACAACACCTAAAATTGCTCCTGCAGATTCTGGGGCAGGCCTAATAAGAAGGGGATGAAAGTACAATTGTACCAGGCCAACAAGCATAAATCCGCTTGCATCCACCACGATTTCGGTCCAGCAGTTATTGCAGAGGACCATCTTGGGGCTACGGATGCCCCGTCCTGTCCTGTTTTGTGGGATCGGTTTCAGATGGTATCGCCTGCCGATGTGGAGTCCTTGTTGGGATCTGTTCGTGCCACCACTTGTGAACAAGATCCTTGCCCGTCCTGGCTGGTGAAAGCCAGTCAGGAGATGCTACGGCCGTTGCTGGCTGGGGTGGTTAGTGCCTCCCTTTGGGAGGGCAGGGTGCCTGAATGCCGGTTATTGAACAGGCTATGGCACAGTAGCTCCAAGAACACCTGGACCACACCGGTTTCCTTGAGCCCTCTCAGTCCAGGTTTCGGCCTGGGTATTATATGGAGACTGCATTGGTGGCCTTGGTTGACGATCTCTGTCTGGCATTGGACCAGGGTCGTCAGACCTTACTGGTCCTGCTAGACCTTTCGGCTGCGTTCCACACAGTCGATCATGAGGTGTTGGTGACTCGCCTGCGGGACCATGCCGGGATTGGCGTGACGGTCTTGGACTGGGTTTGNGTGTGGAGTCCCGCAGGGTGCCATTCTGTCCCCCCTCTTGTTTAACATCTGTATGCAGCCATTAGGGGAGATCGTGAGAGGGTTTCAGGGCATGCAGTGTCATCAGTATGCTGATGACACTCAGCGCTACCTCTCTTTTTCCATCGACCCAGGCCATGCAGTCTCTTTATTTTCCCAGTGCCTGTCAGCTGTGGGGGCTTGGATGAGGTCGAGCCATCTGCAATTGAATTTTGACAAGACAGAGGTGATGTTGGTGGGTGAGGGCCTGGGGGTCTGGGAGTGGTTGAATCTCCTCTTGTGTGTGTGTGTGGTTCGCCCCCCCCCCCCCAATGGTCTCTCAAGTGCAGAGTCTGGGTGTGCTCCTTGATTCACGAATCAGCTTGGAATCTCAGGTTGTGGCCGTGGTGGGGAGTGCGTTTCGGCAATTACATCTTGTCTGGCGGCTTCAGCCATATCTCTCAGACTCTGACCTCGCCACTGTTATCCATGCCTTCATCACCTCGAGGCTGGATTACTGCAACGTGCTCTACGTGGGGCTGCCCGAGAAGCTGGTCCGGAGGCTGCAGCTGGTGCAGAATGCTGCGGCCCGTCTCGTTACTGGGGCGGGCCGCAGGGAGCACATGACACCAGTGCTCCGGGCTCTGCACTGGCTGCCTATAAAGCACCGGGTTAGGTTCAAGGTCTGCACTGGCTGCCTATAAAGCACCGGGTTAGGTTCAAGGTGCTGGTTTTGACCTTTAAAGTCCTTCACGGCCTGGGCCCTGCCTATCTGCAGGATCACCTCACTCCCCATGTGGTTGTTCGACCCCTGAGATCGTCCATGGGGGCCTTTTTGGAGGTTCCCCGGGCGAGATGTGTGGCCACTGATGTGAGATCTTTTTTCGGTGGCTGCCCCCGTGCTGTGGAATTCGCTCCCGAAGGAGGCTCGGTTAGGCCCCACCCTCCTGTCATTTCGATGTTTGTGTAAGATGTTTTTGCTGTTCCGCCAGGCTTTTGGCGAGGGGTAGGGTTTGGGAGGGAGGGTGAATTTTATTATTTGTTTTAAAATTTGTTGACTTGTTTTTTATTGCTAAATCTTTTGTCTTGTTTGCCGCCCCAAGCTGCCTTTGGGCAGGAGGGCCGGGATACAAGTTTTAAATAAATAAATAAATAAAATACCAAAATATATTCTTTTCTTAGTATACATTAAAATATGGCAGTAAAATAATAATTGCAAGCAACGTATGTTCAGGCACCCATGGCCACTGCTTCTTCCCCATTGGTGGCAATAGGAAAAACACAGGGTGAAAACAGACATAAGGTTAATTCTGCTTTAGCATTTCTCATGCATGCTGCAGAGCTGCATAGGGCACCAATACAGCCCTGCAACATGCATAAAAATTTTTTTAAACGGTGTTAAAGTGGAGTTAACATGATGTCTGTTTTTACCCATAGTGAAAACAGGTCCTTGCAGGTGTAAATAAAGTGCCAGTATGACCTCCAGAAACTGATCTCCAAACTAATGGCACAGGAATGGGTAGAGGGATGGGAAGATCAGGATTGTAACAGTATGGATCAAATTGGAAGATTTGTATTGATCCCATCGGATCCCCTGGCAAGGATCTGTCAAAGGTCCAAAAAACTTTCAGCTTGTGCCAAACCCATCCTGCCCCCAGCTCTGCCTCCTCTGGACCCCTGCCTGCCAGTACCTGCCTCCTCCGGACCCTTGCCCACCCCAGTGCCTGCTACAGCAGGCACTGTAGCATTCAGGCAGGGCAGGAGTCCAGGGGAGACAGGCATTGAGCAGGGGGAGGAAGAGCTAGAGGTAGAGGAGCCATACAGGGGTCCCAGACCCCTGCCCAGTGCCTGCCTCCCCCTGACTCTTGCCTGTGCCCACCCACCCACCCAGTGCCTGCTGCAGCAGTGCTGCTGAGGCGGACGAGCACTCAGGCAGGGCAGGAGTCCAAAGGAAGCAGGCACTGGGCAGGGGCCATGGGGATGCAGCTGGGGGTAGAGGGGCCACACAGGAGTCAGGAGGGGGGTAGCTGCTTACTTTTTTCCCTCTGTCCGAACCAGCAACCCTATAAGTCTTCCGGGCCCAATTCAAGGTGTTGGTTTTAACCTATAAAGCCCTATATGACTTGGGCCCCGTTTACCTGAAGGATCGCCTCACACACGCACACACACACACACACACTGGGTCCCTACAGTCTTCCGGGGGTACCCTCCTCAGGATCCCCCGAGTGGTTCAGGTATTGAGGAGGAGGGCATTCTTGGTGGCTGCACCATGGTTGTGGAACTCCCTCCTGACAGAGGTCCACCTCGCCCCAAGCCTTCTCTCTTTCTAAAGACAGTGTAAGATCTGGCTGTTCCACCAGGCCTTTGGCAAGGGAGACGGGCGGGGTGGGGGGGTTGTACTCCACCATGAGTTATGTATTTTTTTAATATTGATGTTGTAGGGATTTTATTGTGTTGTAAGCCACCTGGAACTACCGTAGTAGGAGAGGACGGCCTATAAATATGAGAAATAAAGAAATAGAAATAAATAAACATGCCACGACGGGTAGAAACTAACACAGAAAATCAGTTGTGCAGGCACAAAATGGCCACCATGGCCGTTCTGCGCGTGTACAGCCATTTTACAAAATGGCGTCAGCAGCGTCAGCATTATTTTGGAAATGGCAGCCATTCTACACATGCTCAGTCGCTAGTTGGGCATGTGTAGACCAACTACCATTTTCCAAAATGATGCCAGCGCTGCCAGTGCCATTTTGGAAAATGGCCACGACGGCCATTTGCACCTGCACAACGGATATTCTGTGTTAGTAGTTTCTACCTGGCACAGCCCTGAGAAGGCTGCGCCAGGTACTATAGGTCGCTGGTTTGGACGGAGCCTAGAAAAAAGGTAAGTAAACAACTACCCCACTCCCCACCCCTGTGTGGCCCCTCTACCCCCAGCTCCGCCTCCCCTGGATCCCTGCCAAGCAACTGGGCCAGACAGGGGTCCAGTAAAGGCAGAGCTGGGGACAGACAATGAATTTAGACTTGTATTGCTCGCAATTGAACCAGAATAGAATCTAAAAATGGAATTGAAGTCAGGTCGGTCCAATTCCAAACCAATCCTAAACTTTAATACCATTTCCCATCCCTAATGGGTAGTAGGGGGCTCCTGGCTACCAGGATGTACTTGGGCCCAACATTTCTCTCAAACATTACGGACCACATTTTTCAAGTGTTGAGTATCTAGAATCAGTGCTTGGTTTTCAAAAGACTTCAGCTCCCATTTGGGGATGAAATTAGGACCCAATTTCCAGAGTGCTAAGGACCTGGCAGCTCCCATTTGGTTTCCCACAAGCAGATTTTCAGATTTCTCAGTAGTACATACTTCTCTTCCTAGTCTTGAATAACGCTGTCTTAGGAGTTGTAAAACTGAAGTAAGGCTTGCTACACTGAATTAACTATTCGATGGAATGTGGCCTTAAACAAACAAACCCAAACCACATCAAACTTGCTTCGGGCTTTTGAGTTTTTCTGGAGCCACCTCAAAACAAAGAGCCAGTTGCTGCCAGTAAATCAGCAGATATATAGTTAACTACAGTAGAGCTATGTTGATTTAGCCCAGGTTGCTTTCATTATTAATTTTGCCATGTACATATCTGTCTATTTTGCTACTAGCAATGAGTTTGATGTAACAGCAACTTCAATTACTTATATAATTACCAGGATACCAATTACATGGTAATAAGTTTTGAATGCAATATGTGAAATTAAGGAATACTCTACAGCAGTGCAATGTGCATAGTCATCATCCCTTTGTTGTGGTTCCGATCTGTCTCTTGGGTTCCCCTGCAAATACGGCATAAGCTGACCAATGTTATGTTCACAATTATGCTTTATTTATAGGCATCTACGGACAGGTTATTTCCAAGTGCAGCTGTCTCTCAGTCTCTTGGGCTGACCTTCAATCTGGGTTCTCCTGACCTAGGCTTGGCCAGAACAAATTTCAAGAAGAACCTCTCTTTTAGTTAGTCTGCCTGAGTGAGTTGCTGGCTCAGCTTTTGTATGCACTCCCATCTGGCCTGCCATTTCCTCCTAACGGCTTGTTCTCATAAAAGGAAAATACATCTTAACAACTCACTTTGTTCCCATCATCAGGAGGCTTAAAGTGAGGGCATGCTTGTTTGTACTGGAGGTACTTCCCCCCACATTAGTCCTCTGCTCTCTAAGGAAACATCAACACTTCCTTCTTTTCTGCCCCTGACTACTACTTATTCCACCTTCCATCTCTCCTCTTCAGTGGCAGTTCTCTGCATATTCCCAAGCAAGAGACCAGGGGAAGGAAAGAGCTATTTAACCCTGGTTCCCTTACTTGTGAGAGCAAAGATGGAGGTAGTACTGGGAATGTCAAAAGTTTATCGGAGAACAGAATTTAGACCAATGTCACTATAGGCCAGAGGTTTCCAAACGGTGGAGTTTGACCCCATGTGGGGTGGTGATATCTATAGATGGGGCCAAAACCCTGATCGATATTGGGGGATTATTGGCTTCTAACATACAACTTCCTGCTCTTTCAGGTGATGGTTAAGTGTTAGCAAGGTTTAGATTTTTAAATTTTTTTTGTGGGGGATTATTAATGGAGAGAAATGTGGGAATGCTGGGATATATGACTGGCTGGGTGAGGATGCCACAACACTGAACGGTTAGTGTTGAGGGATTTATCTTAAGTTTATCTGGAAGCGGTGTGGCTTAGGTAGAGTCTCCCTCCCTGCCCCCCGCCCCTGTGAGAGACAAGGGAGTGAGAAGGGGTAGGGTAGGGTGGGAAGGTGAGAAGGTTAGCCAGGGACACTTTTTGAGAGGGAGGGGACCCCTTGAAATGAGAAACAGAGGAGCGGGTTAGATTTTAAAAAAAATATAATATATATATGTTGGTATTTTTTAAATACTGTAAGCGGCCATGAGCCACTTCTGAAGTAGAGAAGGGTATAAATATAAAATAATCATCATCATTCTATTTAAGTCTCAAAAGCAGGTCACACAGGCAAAAAGTGTAGGAATTGCAACTCTCAGCTGATACTAAGAATAGGAAAGTGAGTAACGGTTATTGACAGACAAGAGTAGTCTCACTCTGTGGGCAATTGAGAGAGAACAGAAATAGCCCTGTAAGCAGATGAAAGGAGCTGAATGATGCATTTTCTTTTACAAATACTGGATGCTAGTCTACCTGCAGGGAGAGTAACACTTGGATTTACTTTATCAATTACTCACCTGTGATAACACTCAACAGGAATATAAGGATTAGGTTTTGTCCCTAATTGGCAAGGTGTTCCAATTCTTGCTTTTTTTTTTTTTTCTTCACTGAACTTTTAAGGAAGAGTTGTGATAAATGACAAATTTGTCAACATTTAGAAACAAGAGAGGCATGTGCTAACAGCATGTCAACTGACACCAGCAACTGTCAAATTAAAAAAAAAAAGACGTAGGCAGAGAACTGTGGCTAACGTAGTGCTACAATGAAGAGAAGACATGGAACCCCTTAGAGCAGTGTATCCCAGACATTTTGGACTAAATGACAAATGCCAGCCTTCCAAATTTCCTGGGTGACCACCATGAGGTGTGCCACCTCCTGCCACCTCCTGTAAGGGGTAGCGGGGGCCATATTGGCAGGGGTGGGGCTAAGGGGCTGTCACACCCCTTTCTGGTGTAACTCCACCCCTAAAGGAATGTCATGACACTCCATAAGGGTGGGAAATAGGACTGAAACGAGCAATCACAGCAAATGCTATTTCTGCCGGAAACAGGCCATTCGCCTTCACTCGAACGACGAGGAAACGTATTGGCTTTTTGCTTGGAATCACAATTGTTCGGTACTTCAGATCCCACATGCTCTCCCCAATTCCCCACACCCCAATTCCCAAACATCCCACTAAATTCATCAGTCTGTCCTAATCTATCACCATGCTGCCCTAACACAAAATGAACTGAACGGTTAACGCTGTGTGCGTTCTCTTCCCTCCCTCCCTCAGAATCTCATCTCTTTAACTAAGTTAAGCATGTGCACCTGCATTTTCTCAGCCTCATGAATGTATCCTTGTCTCTCCTGATGTTCACATTGCCCTTGCCTCCCTCTTTCTTGTTTCTCTTAGATTGTAAGCCCCTTGGGGGAGGGGCCTGTCTATAACTACTGGCTGTAGTGTTGGTGCTATATAAATAACAACAAACTACAGTTTATATACTAGCTAAGTGATGTAAATTTGATGGAAAGTTACAGAAAAGTGCTGTAAACTGACAGAAAATGTTGTAAATTGATGGAAAATATTGGAAAATGAAAAAACTGATGAAAATACTGGAAACTGATGGAAAAAGGCAGTTGCCAATATCAACAATAGCAGAAGTGTGAATCAATGAATAGTGAGGAAATACTATTGAGGAAATACCAACAAACAATTGCAAGTACTCCTGAAAAGTAGGTATTTCCGGGTAGTATGGGAACACTTGCTCTCACCTCAGCACATAGCTGTCACAGGGCCCCACTTACTAGTGAGTGAGTGTTTCCAGGATCGGTGCCCAAGGTCGTCACCACTCAGGGGTCAGGCTCAATCAGTTTATTTACACTCACAAAGTCCCAGGCCAGGTACCAAGCCTCTGGGCAGTTCACAGTCCGTATCACAGAGCCTAGCCACAACCACGGTCCCTGGCTAGCTCTTTGCCAACTCACTCCTTGGCTCTTTGCATCATGCTCCTTCCTTCAAGCCTTCCAGGTTAGCATCCTTTCAGGCAGTCACTGGCAGATATGTTCACTCTTTCAAGGCCAAGAGCAAACTGCCCCTTTCTTCCTGACTAGCTGTTTTATAGTGGAAGCCACGCCCATCTACTTCCACTTCCTGCTGGTGGCCATTTTAGGTGGTCCTTATGGCAGGCGCCATCTTGTGCCCCTCTTAAAGATAGATCAACCTTGTGGCGGCACCACTCCACCCAGCCATGCTGCAACAGGACAGGATTTGTCCCACACAACCCCAGCTTGGGCCATGAAACAAATGTCACTCCTGTTGCTATGATAGCTATGATGTGGTTGGCTCCTATGTCTATTGCTCTTACAGCCTATGAGGGGTGGGGGGTGGAACCAGAGTGATGGACATCCCCCCCGCCTTCAACTTCTATGCAGCCCTCAGAGTTTGCACTAATTTTCAAAGTGCGCCTGGGGAAGGAAAAGGTTCCCCACTCCTGGTCTAGCGTAAGGTATACAGAAGCCATATCCAAATAAACATATCCTGATTCTTCTCTCTCTCACATTGCTGAAAATCAGAATTATCTACCTTGTAGTGAATGGAGAACTGTGGTGCAGAATCAAACCATTCATTTGCACCTGAACAGAGAGTATGGGGAGCTAGTCCATGCTCATTGTCCTTGGGCACTGGAGAAAATCAGAGGAAAGGGGTCATTCCCCCCACCGCTCCCTTCAATTTGACATCCCAGGGAACACAGGCTGCTTACTGACTAACAAGAAATTAAAGCAGGTAAGTCAGCACATCTTCCCATTTGCAGGAACGTCTCTGTGCGTGCAGCTCTTGCTGAGTTCACTTGCTTTTCTTGCAGCTTGAAGCTAATCTGGCAGCAAGCATCTCAGGATGAAAAATGAATGATAAGGTCAAGGGAAGGTTGAGGAGATGTCATGCTCCCCTTCAAGGATATTCCGCACACCTGGGTTAGCTAGAATTCTGCTCTTTTTTCTCTTAAGGAGGAACAACTGCTGGATAGTAAAATGCCCAGATGTCAATGCCTTTTAGACATTCAGGCTGCAATCCTGAACTCAATGAAGTCAATGGCAAAACTCCCATTGACTTTAATGGGTTCAGGATTGCACCTTCAATGCGATTAGCTTCTGCAGAAGGATGCGCAAGCTGGTGGCAGATGGATTATGGGCTTGAATGCCGCGGTTGTTTAGCCTTGTGGTTAGCATCAGACAATTGTTGCTGAGAACAGAGGTGGAGGCATCCCCCCGTTTCCTTACAGCAAAGGGGGGATTAAAAATTTCACCATAGGAACCCTAAGTGTTTTGCCATTTGACTAATCTAGTCTTTGACTTGCATCATCACACATTTGTGGTGAGAGGGCCAAGTCTTTTATTTGCAATTTGCCTCAGCGTTAAACACTACCAGATTCCTTGGCACAGAAGATCTGCGGTCTGCCCTGGTGCAGAGCCAACAAACTGTAGGCTTTAAACAGCTCATGACTTTGTGACTGCAAAAAGAAAGGAAAAAAGGAGAGGGTAGGGGATATAAATCTTTTAACTCCTAGAAAAGAAGTTTTTCCAATGAGAGGAAGAGGGGGAGAGGCCTTTATCTGTGGAGTACAGCAAACCTAGCATTAAACAGAGCCTATCCGCGCTGTTCATCTTTGATTCTGTTCTGATTCCCATCATTAGCCCATTTTGTTCTGACTCCTGATTCTGTGGGAAAATGTGATGCATTGGTTTGAATTGCAGTGTGTCATCCCCCCCCCCCCCACAATAAGGTAGTTGCTAGTGTGACGTTGGAAGAAAAGGATGAAAAACAGAGCCATGTGCTAGAAAGGTCTGCCAGATATTTCATGGGATAACAATTATATCTTCTATTTATACCGTGCGTTTGGAGCCAAAGGAACTGAAAGCACTTTCACTCAGTCCTCAACTCAGGCAAAACTTTGGTTGAGTAAGATGTGGCCAAATAGGAACTGAGCAAGCGTGGTAGGGTCTGACTCATGCACATTAAGGTCAAGAATAACCTTCACCCATCATTGAAACGCAGTCCCACTACAGGTGGAAAGCACCTGCAGTTTAACAGCATGCAGCAGCACTCTACCAGAAATCTCGCATCTTCCTGAATGTTACACCCCTTGTTTTCCCCTCTGTTCCCCTTCCTTCGTCTCCCCCCACCCACCCGTCTCTCAGATTGTAAGCCCTAGGGCAGGGACCATGTCTATTTCATTACTTTGTAAAGTGCCAGGTACATTGCTGGAGCTAGCTAAATGCTTGCTAATAACAACAACAACAACAACAACAGCAGCGGACTGGTTGGGCATCTGAGGTGTTGTGATGATTGCTTATTCCACTCTTTGTGACTCTCCAAGGGCATAACTTAGGAGAAAGAGGGGGATGCATTCCCTGAATTTTCAGAACAGAGGAATATGGTTGTTCGACCCCTCCCCCCCACAACTTCCAATGCATAATGTTTCACTTAGGCTCCAATGGTAAGGGATACTTTTTTGATGGGCTAACTGGATAATTTAATTTGCAAAACAAAAGTGTCTGGGGTGAGGAGATGCTGTCTCACGGCTTTTTTGGAAAGGCAGGAGTGGGGGGGGGGGCATACCCTCAGGGCAGAGCTTGGGTCCCTGTCCCTGCTGAGGGAACAAAAGAAAATTAACAACAGGAAATTAAAGGCAAATCCAGCACCCACTGAAATCAATGGCCCAACTCCCCTTCCATTGACTAATTGATGAAGAATTGCTTCATTGACTGACAGAAACTTAAAGGCATGCCCCGCTGCTCCACCTTCCAACATTTAGCCCAAACGTAGGCCAATGACTGTTAACAGTCTCACTCCCTGTACACAAGATAGGCTGTATTCAAGGAAAAGGTCATGGTTGTGTTACAAATGAGGATATTGTCTGGAAGAACTTGTCGCATTTGTAGTAAACAAAGTAGGGGAATGCAGAAAGAGAAAAGATGTTCTTGTGCTTTAGGAAGAAGGTGATGGTGAAGGAGTTTGTGGAGACACGGATTTTACCTCTCTATCAACAAATTACCATGTGCTACTGGGCAAGGCCCCTTCTCACAGGTAGACACTAACTTCATCCTTCAGCTTGCCAGAGGCAACTGGTTCCAATAGCTACTGTAATTTAAACATACAAGCTGCTAGGAAATGAATACTCTTGAACATCAAACCTCATCCTTCTCAAGTTAGGCACTCAAAATCAGTGGCTATTAGTATTTTCTGTGCTTAATAAATGTACCCCAGATTCTACCATCTATTCTACATCTTCTTTACCTTACAGAGGTGTTGGGAAGATACATTTATTTATGTTTGTGAAGTCCTCAGAGAGATGAACACTACAAACAATCATGATAGATACAGTGTAGGATGTGGGTAGGCACGTGCAGGCACATACCTGCAAGCATAAGGTAACTAATGTTGCACATGTAATCTTAAATCCACCAATTCCAATCTTTTGAATACTTGACTTTGCAACCTTAACATTCCTGTTATTTATATGTGATGTAAGAGATGTGTGCGATTAGCAAATAACCTGTTTTTGACAGTTGCGGTTTAATCTTTTTACTTCTCTAAGTAACTAAACCTGTGTGAAAAGAAAAATTACAGAATAACTTGACATATTTAGGCACTGATCCTACACTGAAATTCCCACTTTAAACTTCATTACATTGTTAATTAAAATAAGATCACAAGGGCAAACATTAGAAAAGACTAATTTATTTTCTCTTCATTGGCACGTTCTCTTCGCTCTCAGACCCTGATTTAACAAAACCCTAAGGCATATTAAGCACAATAATAACTCAGTGATGGGCTGCATCATCGCTGTTGTTGAAAGAGTTAAATCTAGCCAGGGCAGGGAAGCAGGATGGGGACTCGCTGAAGACAAATTCCTAGAGACACACTGGGTGTTTTCACATGGACCTGGGTGTGCTCAGCCCTGGAGCGGGTCCATATGGGGTCAGTTCAATGGTCCATGAAACTCAGTACTCTGTCTCTGACAGCAGCACCTTTGGGCGATTTAGAGAAGTGCACACCAAGTTATAATGGATATTCCCTCCCAACCCCTGACAGTCAGAGGTCTCTCATCACTGACCAACTTGACTAATAGACCCTAGCCCAGGGATGAGGAACCTTTTCATTCTCAGCAGCCACTTTGAAAATTAGTACAAGCTCCTTAAGGGGTTTGCTCTGGAAGAAGAGAGTCCAAGTCATGGATCTGTCTCCATCTCGGCTCAGTTTTTCAGTGCTGGGACAGTGGGAGTTAGGAAACAGATCCAGGGGCCAGATCCAGAAACTGGAATTGAGTCAAATAAAAATGAGTTGTGGGCTACATCTGGCCCCCAGACCTAAGGTTCGCCACCCCTGATCTAGCTTCTAACAATGCATTAGTCCCTTTTTAAACCAGTTATACTATTGGCCTTCACAAAATCCTGTGGCAATGAGTTCCACAGGTTAAGCGTGGCAGTAGTCACAGTAGTTACATCAAATGCCGGCTTAAGAGCTTTCCTGAATTGGTATTTCAGATGAATGGCAGAATAAGAGGGCTCATTCACACATTTCCCTATCCTCTTGCAAACGCTCCACTAGTTTGTTAATCTGGGTTTGTCTTGTCCTCACAGTGCATTCACACAACTGACGACTCCCCCACGTATCAATGGCTGACTCCTATGCATAAGGTAGAAGAGAATAAGGTGTTATCAAGGAGCAATGGAAGTGATGAGTATTTCATACAGCACTTGGAACGATTTGTTCCACTGCCCGCTATTAAAGAGCATTGTGTAAATGAGCTGGTTGTGTGCAAGATCCCACGTGCTGACACTACACTACGGAACGTATCTTGCAAAGACCAAAAGAGAATATTCAAACAAAACCACCTCTGTTCATTAACAAATAGTAATGGGGTGTTTCCCCCTCCAAATACACCTTTAACCTAGGAAACTGCTCCGTTGCTGTCACTGGACCCTGAATTTGCAGCTTGACTTCCGTTGAAGTCACTGGAAACATTTCCCTTGATTTCAATGGGCTTCAGATCTGGTCTTGGGAGCTGTCTTTTAATATAATGATCAGAATAACAATTCTGCAGTGCTCATGATGGTCGGGGGGTGGGGGGGAGGCAGTATAAACAGCAGACTGACGGGGTGATGCGCACAGCAGGGTGGAAATGGGATGTGTACAGAAAGAGCTACAGTCAAATGATCCTATTTGCTTTATAGGTGGAATTATTTTTCATATTAGAGTATGAATCTAGCAGCAACAGGATTTTAAGCAATTAGTTCCACAATTCCTCTCTTATTCTAATTGGAGTCTCTGCTCATGATTGCTAAACTAGAGCTAAAATGGGTACCTGCAAAAACGGGGAAATCTGTTGAATACATTGTACCCAAACCATTTCAGATAGTTCAGGTGTAGAATCGTCCCCGCTGACTCTTTCTTCCATAATTTAGGTGCCTGCCTGGCTCTTTCCATCTGGAAATTTCATCTTATTGTTCTCTCTGTTACTCCAATATTGAGTAACGTTACCATCCTTAACCCTGCTTCACCTAGAAAAACCTTCTGTATTAATCTAATGGGGTATGATACCCCAATTTTATCAAAGTTGAAAAATATAAATATGATTGATCTGAATAGGACTACAATTTAACATAAAAAATTTAATTTCATTGTGTTTGGTACAGAAATGCATATCCAACACAGAAGTCTGTGGGGGTTATGAAATGACCCCTTCAGTCTAATAGGATAAAAAAATTTCAACACAACTTTGCAAGTAAAAAAACATAATTGAAACTTCACACTATGAAAGGGTTAACTGCTGTGTAAAGAATCTAAAGATACAAGTTTGCTTTACGTCGGTAACTGGAGTTTTCCAGTTGGGATATAATTGCGCACCCAATGTACCTGTAATTAAATTGTTCTGTACATAAATTAAACGCAGGGGCGGCTGGTGGGTTTTGAGATTGGAGGGGCAGTAAGGCTGCCTGGCCTGTGGGGTGGAGCCAGGGCAACAGAAGGCAGCATAACCCAACAGCAAGGAGTTCTCAGGGTTAACATTGGATGGACATTACATTACTTAATCCAGCAATTTCACTTAGGCAGGTTATATTCACCTCCTCTGCCAGGTTTAAAAAGCAGGTAGACAACCTTAAACCTCACTTAGAAGCAGTTTTAGCAAAAATCCACAGGACACAAAGCTTTTCCCAGGGTCCTATAATCATGCACAGATATATAAAAACCAGAAAACCACATGTAAACCAACCCATTCCCACAAGCCCCCAAAGGCATCCCCAGCAGCCAAACACCTGTGCAAGCACACAGGCCTTTTTTTAAAAAAAAAAAATGGCCAGTTTCAGGGATGCATTGCCACCAAATCAGACACATCCAGAGCAGCATCCCTAGTAGCTTCACCAACAAACTGCCTGTTCAAGCACACAGGACCCTTTAAAAAAAACAGTTTGGCCCCTTTTGGGGCTGCCTTCCCACCAAAGCAGGCCCTGAGTCCAGACCAGCATCCCCAGCAGTCACACCTTATCCTTGGCAGCCAAATGCCTGTCCACACAAACTACTTTCCAGCAGCAGGGAACAGCAGTGAAACAGTGAAGGGACCATTTAAAAAGAGAAAAGAAAAGAAAAGAGTAGCCACAACCAGTGGAACCACAAATTTACAAAATGGGGGAGAAGAAATGCATTCACTGATACATTGCTGCTGCTTTCCTTCTCCCCTCCCAAGCATGAGAGGGGCCATTTTGTCATCATGCAAACACAGAGCAAGTACCCCTCCCCCCCATTCCATCCCCAGCCTGTCCCCATGCACCCCCTCCCCCCATTCTATCCCGTCTGTTCCTCTCTCACCAGAGGCAGCACAGCGGGATCCCGAGATGGTGCGCTGGCTTCTCTTCTTGGGCCTGGAGCTGCCGCGCAGGCTGCTAGGCTTCCCCTCCCTCCCAGTGTCAAGTCAAAGTTTGACTTGACCCGGACGGCGGGAGGGGGAGAGCCTAAGAGCAGCCTGCGCGGCAGCTCCCAGGCCCCCCTCACAGCCGAGTAGTCTGGCCTGGTCGCTTGTGTGCAGCGCCTGGGTAGGACTTTTAGCCCTGGGCTATCCCTGCAATTAAATAGTGCCCCCTGCAGCACTATTTCATTGCAGGGTTCCCTTTATGCGGGATGGACGGCGCTTCTAGCTACCCATTCTGCATAAAGTGAGAATGCCTCCCTTTTGTCCTCCCAAGGGTCCTTAGGAAGCCTTCAAGGGGGGGGGGGGTGAGTCACCGGTTGTGCGTGCACGCGCGCACACAACCAGTAAAAATGTCAGAGCCATCTCGAAAAACCTTGTTGGGAGGCACTGACCTTGAAGGTTGCTACCTCTAAACAAGGTTCTTCGAGCTGGCTCCGCACATTCACCGTGGTGCGTTTTTTTTGGGGGGGGGGAGCGAATCCAACTCCTGGGGGGCCAGGAGGGGCATTGTCCCATATGCCCTAGGGGGCGCACCGCCACTGATAAAATGGCATATTATAAGCAGACAAAATTCTACATTGTGTTTGGGGCAAATATGACCCCATAAGCCTCGGCATATGGTGCTTTCATTTCCCCACTCATTCCAATAGGGATCAATCATAGCCCATTTGTGTTCTAGTATTTACTTTCAATTAAAAATACAATGGGGAGGGGGGGCGGCATGAACCAGTGGGGAACAGCTGACCCCATTATCCTTGAGAAATACATAGAATATGAAGTGGTATAGGTTTGCTAAAAAAGGTTTTATGAATTTTTTTATACAACTTCTGGGGTACCATGCAACCACATAGGCAAAAGAAGGTAAGTAGTGTACGGAAAGTTTAAAGTAAACCAGAAATGGCAAAATGAGAGAAACAAACACAGCAAGATAGTTACCCAATAGTGGTACTACTCCAGGATATCATGGATTCAGATACCCGTCCTGGTATGCAGTTAGCGATCGGGTAACCGGCTGACAACTTGAAAATGCATGTAATATCTCCAAGTACTGAACTGGCTACCTATTTAAGAATTAGCTAAAAAAAACAACCCTTTCCCCTCACGAAATTTTCAGTCTCCTTACTGGTTTCCCTGGCTTTTCTCAGCCTCTCTTAAGTCAAAACTAACAAGAAACAAACAGAAACTAGGCAGCAATGGCATCCTTTGCCTTAATTATTTCTTCTGTAGGAAATAGCACCTGTGTCCACACTATCCGATAGCAGTTTTGATGATGAAGCAGCTGCGACAGCTTGTGCCAATGGACATTTGTTATCAAGGCCTATTCGATTTAGAGTTACTTCACAGCACTTATGACAGCTGTGAGCAGTAAGAGGGCACTGAGAAGATTACAAGTGTTCTTGGAAACTTGGTCCAGTCAGTGAAATTGCCAGAGCATCTGCACAGTTCACAGGCAGCTCGCTGCCCTTTCAAACCAGCAAAGTTTCAATCTGAAGTTTTTCCCAGGTGACTCTTGACTCTGCCACTGTGCTGCAGTCACCTTAGCCTGAGGAAAAACACAACTTCCTTTTATAGAGATTCAAGTGTGGGGAGAAAAATCAGAGAGACTCAGAAAGCGTATTCTGGGGGAAATCGGTAGAGTTTTAATGGAAAAAGATCTGAAACGCAGCAATAACAATAATAAAAAATGGCTAAATCAGGACTAGATGTATTTATAAGAGTATAACTCAGCAAAAGTCTGATATGGACAGCATTATACAGGAATTCAGACTGTGGCTGAATGAGAATCCCTTTTTGTTCTCACAAGCCGGCATCTCATGAGATTCCTTGTCGGGGACCAAAATCTCACTGAGATCTCAACCTCAGTGTGAAATCTCACAAGGCATCTCATAAAAACAAACGAACAAGCACCTACCTGTGCATGCACAGAACGACCCAAGCGGCTGTTCTGCGCATGCGCAGTTCTCTTTTTAAAAACAGAATTTAAACTATATTAGAAAAACCTTTAAAAACAAAATTTGACATATTAAACATTTACATAGCGCTGCTGGTTCTCGTCTCATTCTAGTTTGTCAGAACGAGACAGGAACTGCGATTCTTGTTGAGAAACATGAGAACGGGTTTCAGCCCTAATTCAGATTGCAGGACAGAATAATCCCATGTTGCAAATGCTGCGAGAAGAAAGGAGAGGACACGTCGTCTAGTAGGTTTAACAGGGTCATGGCTTTATTAATTCAATGGATGCAATCAGAATTTCAGCCATGACATCTAATTCGGCATAGGCTCTTCTGGCCATATACACTAGATAGGAGTAATTCACAACACGTGCTTCTTTTTTATTATTATTATTTGGCTGCTTTCCAATTCCTGGATCTGATCTGGCCCATGGATCTAGTCTTTACCTTCAAACATTGAAAGAGTGAGCTCAGGGGAATGGAATAGAGATGAGCACATGCACTGAAGGAGATGGATCTGTGACATAGGCCATTTTCACATGGATGACCCCCCCCTCCATGTGTGTGTGGGGGGGAGACACCTATGTGAACGCCGCAGCGGGTGCAGGGGGGATGGGTGGGCACACCATGGGAATACTGCATGTGGTGTGTGTGTATGTGCGTGCTTTCATGTTCCACCCATCGCCCACGCATGGAGCAACGGGCGCCAATACCAGATGCTCAATGCATGGAGATGGGTAGAGGGGGGGCACCATGGGAACGCATCCCCCCCACCGTGCACCCGCCGCACCACCCACCCATCCCCCCATGCACCCGCGCCCGTGTGAAAAGGGACACAGATCCCTGATATGGACCCTTCTCTTCCTTCCCGCACCTTTAACACTCCCCCTTACACACCCCTGCCCCCAACTCCTGTCTGTCCCATTGAAACTTTACTAATTTTCAAAGTGGCCTTAAAGAGATAATAGGCTCTCCAACCTCATTATAGAGCATTTACAAAAGGAACCTTAAAATAAAGCATGATCATAATTACACACACACTATTTACAGCTATTGTGTCGTTCCTTTGATGTAGCAGTGTAATTTAATAAAAATGATTTCCCCAAATGACTTGTAACCAATTAGATTATTAAATAGTCCCATTTAAAAGGAGCCCACTATATTTAGTCACAAAATGGCTCTGCCTATACTATAAACTAGACTAGGGAGTAAATAGTAGAAGATTGTTTCTGAACAACAACAACAACAACTTTATTTGTATAGTGCCACCCTGCCTACATAGCACTTGGAGCCTTTTCACACATCACATAAAGTAAAAACAATGTAAACAAACAATTTAAGACCAAGTAATTTTAAAGAATATTTAGAAAATTTAAAATAGGGGAAGGAAAAAGGGAAGAGAGAGAGTACATTAAGGAAACCAGCAGCGGGATCCTAAAAGCACCTAGAAAAATAAATACATTTTCAGGTGCTTTTTAAAAGGTAAGGAGGGAGGAACTGAGACTGATAGTCGAGGGGAGCGAGTTCACTACCAAGCCCCCCCTACCCCACACAGCAAAAACCTGATCGCCCGCCAACTTAAGATGCAATGGCAGAACCCCCCAAACTGGCTTATGGAACAGTAGTATGAGAGTGAGAGAAGCTAACAACTTGCTCAATGACTTGTTGGCAACAACAACAACTTCCTCTGTGCCAATAGCTCTTAGACCCATGGTGTCGGCCCCGAGGCAAGTGGCTCTACACATTTTACATGCGTGACCCCATTTTGGGACTTAATTATAACCCTGTGATCTCAAACAGTAACAAAAGACATGCAAAAGTTTATGAAGTATCAATTGGTATTACGTCCCCATCTGCAGATAGCGTGACCTCTTTTGGGGTTCCCACTCACAGTTTGAGAACCTTTGCCCCTGGGAAGAGCTTTATTCGAAGATCAAATACAAAAGACATATTTAATGGACATATAGTGGACATTTAATGGACATATTGTTCCCTTTTTCCATTGCTATAGAATTCTCCATGATGCTCGGGAGCCAATCAGAAAAACCTGCAGGTGTTGGTACTCAAAAGGACCCTATTGTTTTCCTATTATCTTTCTCTGATAGTAAACAGTAAGAAGGCATTTAGCTCCCATTGGGGCAAGTGGACGCACAGTCAGAAACCTTGAAAGTCAAGAGGAAACTAAAGTAAATCTAACAGGTTTGTACATCTTGCCAGATGCCTTCTTTTCTTTTTGCTGATAGGAGGCAGCCTTTCCAATTCAAATCCTATTTTGGGTGCCTTACTTGTTTTATAATGAGGCTGCTTTTCTACAGCTACCTACCTCTTGCTGCGAGTGCTTACCTGCTTTGACCTAGACTTTGTGCTCTCTTTAGATTACTGTGATTTGGGATTAAGACATGGGGTGTGTTTTTTTAAAGGAAAACTGTACCTTCACAGAGGACTAGGCAGGAGGGTAATTGTGTAATCATGCTCTTCTATCTGGCTACATCTTGATTCTGCAGAAAGAATCAGTGTTCAGATTAATCAAATCCTATTCCTGAGACATACAACTGCAACAAGCAGCTCTTTCTTAGTGGCCAAGCTCCAGTTTCATCGTGCCAACTTTGCTAAAACCAGAGCCCTGTGAATTTAGCAATAGCACTCATATGCAGAATCTTAAATTCTACTCTTTAGTTGTATTACTCTTACTAGTGCTTTATAAACTCAGGGAGAAATATTCTGCACAGGCATGGGCAGTCTACACATGGGCAGAATGTTTCAAAATGGCAGCAGGCGTTACTGAACATAGAGCCACTGTAGCCCTAGTGGATAAAGTGTTGGACTGAGACCAGGGTTCAAATCCCATTTTAGCCATGGACTCATTGGGTGGCCTTGGGCAAGCTACTGTCTCTCAGCCTCAGTATATCTGGATCTTCAGGATAACAAAGGAAAGATAACCCACAGGATCCATGGCAATTCTATTAGGTTAATGTCCCAAGGAAGTGATTCCCATGGGCAAAGACCCATTGATCATCATCATCATCATCATCATCTATATTTTTACATAGCACCCCCCTGCCATGGCACTAAGAGTGCTTTACAAACAACAGTTTAACAAAACTTTTAATCCTCACAACAACCCTGTGAAGTAGGTTAGGCTACCTCAATTATTTTAACTGATACAATTAAAAAAATGTGTTGTGATCTGGGCAGTGTTACAATAAAAATAATAATTATGCACAGTTGTTTTTTGTTTTTGTTTTTTTAATTAAATTATTTTACAGTTTTTAATTGATTTAAATACGGATCCATAAGTAAATCTTGAACTTGCAGGATCCAAACTGAAAACAGATTTGAACCACAGGGTGAAAACAGACATGACGCTAACCACNGCATCCCCAGTCTGTCCCCCACCCGCAATTTACTCACCAGAGGCAGCACAGCGGGATCCCGAGATGGTGCGCTGGCTTCTCTTCTTGGGCCTGGAGCTGCCGCGCAGGCTGCTAGGCTTCCCCTCCCTCCCAGTGTCAAGTCAAAGTTTGACTTGACCCGGACGGCGGGAGGGGGAGAGCCTAAGAGCAGCCTGCGCGGCAGCTCCCAGGCCCCCCTCACAGCCGAGTAGTCTGGCCTGGTCGCTTGTGTGCAGCGCCTGGGTAGGACTTTTAGCCCTGGGCTATCCCTGCAATTAAATAGTGCCCCCTGCAGCACTATTTCATTGCAGGGTTCCCTTTATGCGGGATGGACGGCGCTTCTAGCTACCCATTCTGCATAAAGTGAGAATGCCTCCCTTTTGTCCTCCCAAGGGTCCTTAGGAAGCCTTCAAGGGGGGGGGGGGTGAGTCACCGGTTGTGCGTGCACGCGCGCACACAACCAGTAAAAATGTCAGAGCCATCTCGAAAAACCTTGTTGGGAGGCACTGACCTTGAAGGTTGCTACCTCTAAACAAGGTTCTTCGAGCTGGCTCCGCACATTCACCGTGGTGCGTTTTTTTTGGGGGGGGGGAGCGAATCCAACTCCTGGGGGGCCAGGAGGGGCATTGTCCCATATGCCCTAGGGGGCGCACCGCCACTGATAAAATGGCATATTATAAGCAGACAAAATTCTACATTGTGTTTGGGGCAAATATGACCCCATAAGCCTCGGCATATGGTGCTTTCATTTCCCCACTCATTCCAATAGGGATCAATCATAGCCCATTTGTGTTCTAGTATTTACTTTCAATTAAAAATACAATGGGGAGGGGGGGCGGCATGAACCAGTGGGGAACAGCTGACCCCATTATCCTTGAGAAATACATAGAATATGAAGTGGTATAGGTTTGCTAAAAAAGGTTTTATGAATTTTTTTATACAACTTCTGGGGTACCATGCAACCACATAGGCAAAAGAAGGTAAGTAGTGTACGGAAAGTTTAAAGTAAACCAGAAATGGCAAAATGAGAGAAACAAACACAGCAAGATAGTTACCCAATAGTGGTACTACTCCAGGATATCATGGATTCAGATACCCGTCCTGGTATGCAGTTAGCGATCGGGTAACCGGCTGACAACTTGAAAATGCATGTAATATCTCCAAGTACTGAACTGGCTACCTATTTAAGAATTAGCTAAAAAAAACAACCCTTTCCCCTCACGAAATTTTCAGTCTCCTTACTGGTTTCCCTGGCTTTTCTCAGCCTCTCTTAAGTCAAAACTAACAAGAAACAAACAGAAACTAGGCAGCAATGGCATCCTTTGCCTTAATTATTTCTTCTGTAGGAAATAGCACCTGTGTCCACACTATCCGATAGCAGTTTTGATGATGAAGCAGCTGCGACAGCTTGTGCCAATGGACATTTGTTATCAAGGCCTATTCGATTTAGAGTTACTTCACAGCACTTATGACAGCTGTGAGCAGTAAGAGGGCACTGAGAAGATTACAAGTGTTCTTGGAAACTTGGTCCAGTCAGTGAAATTGCCAGAGCATCTGCACAGTTCACAGGCAGCTCGCTGCCCTTTCAA
This sequence comes from Sphenodon punctatus, assembly GCA_003113815.1. Taxonomy (NCBI): domain Eukaryota; kingdom Metazoa; phylum Chordata; class Lepidosauria; order Sphenodontia; family Sphenodontidae; genus Sphenodon; species Sphenodon punctatus. The sequence goes on from QEPC01007512.1 coordinate 14,597,413, forward strand.
ACCAGCAAAGTTTCAATCTGAAGTTTTTCCCAGGTGACTCTTGACTCTGCCACTGTGCTGCAGTCACCTTAGCCTGAGGAAAAACACAACTTCCTTTTATAGAGATTCAAGTGTGGGGAGAAAAATCAGAGAGACTCAGAAAGCGTATTCTGGGGGAAATCGGTAGAGTTTTAATGGAAAAAGATCTGAAACGCAGCAATAACAATAATAAAAAATGGCTAAATCAGGACTAGATGTATTTATAAGAGTATAACTCAGCAAAAGTCTGATATGGACAGCATTATACAGGAATTCAGACTGTGGCTGAATGAGAATCCCTTTTTGTTCTCACAAGCCGGCATCTCATGAGATTCCTTGTCGGGGACCAAAATCTCACTGAGATCTCAACCTCAGTGTGAAATCTCACAAGGCATCTCATAAAAACAAACGAACAAGCACCTACCTGTGCATGCACAGAACGACCCAAGCGGCTGTTCTGCGCATGCGCAGTTCTCTTTTTAAAAACAGAATTTAAACTATATTAGAAAAACCTTTAAAAACAAAATTTGACATATTAAACATTTACATAGCGCTGCTGGTTCTCGTCTCATTCTAGTTTGTCAGAACGAGACAGGAACTGCGATTCTTGTTGAGAAACATGAGAACGGGTTTCAGCCCTAATTCAGATTGCAGGACAGAATAATCCCATGTTGCAAATGCTGCGAGAAGAAAGGAGAGGACACGTCGTCTAGTAGGTTTAACAGGGTCATGGCTTTATTAATTCAATGGATGCAATCAGAATTTCAGCCATGACATCTAATTCGGCATAGGCTCTTCTGGCCATATACACTAGATAGGAGTAATTCACAACACGTGCTTCTTTTTTATTATTATTATTTGGCTGCTTTCCAATTCCTGGATCTGATCTGGCCCATGGATCTAGTCTTTACCTTCAAACATTGAAAGAGTGAGCTCAGGGGAATGGAATAGAGATGAGCACATGCACTGAAGGAGATGGATCTGTGACATAGGCCATTTTCACATGGATGACCCCCCCCTCCATGTGTGTGTGGGGGGGAGACACCTATGTGAACGCCGCAGCGGGTGCAGGGGGGATGGGTGGGCACACCATGGGAATACTGCATGTGGTGTGTGTGTATGTGCGTGCTTTCATGTTCCACCCATCGCCCACGCATGGAGCAACGGGCGCCAATACCAGATGCTCAATGCATGGAGATGGGTAGAGGGGGGGCACCATGGGAACGCATCCCCCCCACCGTGCACCCGCCGCACCACCCACCCATCCCCCCATGCACCCGCGCCCGTGTGAAAAGGGACACAGATCCCTGATATGGACCCTTCTCTTCCTTCCCGCACCTTTAACACTCCCCCTTACACACCCCTGCCCCCAACTCCTGTCTGTCCCATTGAAACTTTACTAATTTTCAAAGTGGCCTTAAAGAGATAATAGGCTCTCCAACCTCATTATAGAGCATTTACAAAAGGAACCTTAAAATAAAGCATGATCATAATTACACACACACTATTTACAGCTATTGTGTCGTTCCTTTGATGTAGCAGTGTAATTTAATAAAAATGATTTCCCCAAATGACTTGTAACCAATTAGATTATTAAATAGTCCCATTTAAAAGGAGCCCACTATATTTAGTCACAAAATGGCTCTGCCTATACTATAAACTAGACTAGGGAGTAAATAGTAGAAGATTGTTTCTGAACAACAACAACAACAACTTTATTTGTATAGTGCCACCCTGCCTACATAGCACTTGGAGCCTTTTCACACATCACATAAAGTAAAAACAATGTAAACAAACAATTTAAGACCAAGTAATTTTAAAGAATATTTAGAAAATTTAAAATAGGGGAAGGAAAAAGGGAAGAGAGAGAGTACATTAAGGAAACCAGCAGCGGGATCCTAAAAGCACCTAGAAAAATAAATACATTTTCAGGTGCTTTTTAAAAGGTAAGGAGGGAGGAACTGAGACTGATAGTCGAGGGGAGCGAGTTCACTACCAAGCCCCCCCTACCCCACACAGCAAAAACCTGATCGCCCGCCAACTTAAGATGCAATGGCAGAACCCCCCAAACTGGCTTATGGAACAGTAGTATGAGAGTGAGAGAAGCTAACAACTTGCTCAATGACTTGTTGGCAACAACAACAACTTCCTCTGTGCCAATAGCTCTTAGACCCATGGTGTCGGCCCCGAGGCAAGTGGCTCTACACATTTTACATGCGTGACCCCATTTTGGGACTTAATTATAACCCTGTGATCTCAAACAGTAACAAAAGACATGCAAAAGTTTATGAAGTATCAATTGGTATTACGTCCCCATCTGCAGATAGCGTGACCTCTTTTGGGGTTCCCACTCACAGTTTGAGAACCTTTGCCCCTGGGAAGAGCTTTATTCGAAGATCAAATACAAAAGACATATTTAATGGACATATAGTGGACATTTAATGGACATATTGTTCCCTTTTTCCATTGCTATAGAATTCTCCATGATGCTCGGGAGCCAATCAGAAAAACCTGCAGGTGTTGGTACTCAAAAGGACCCTATTGTTTTCCTATTATCTTTCTCTGATAGTAAACAGTAAGAAGGCATTTAGCTCCCATTGGGGCAAGTGGACGCACAGTCAGAAACCTTGAAAGTCAAGAGGAAACTAAAGTAAATCTAACAGGTTTGTACATCTTGCCAGATGCCTTCTTTTCTTTTTGCTGATAGGAGGCAGCCTTTCCAATTCAAATCCTATTTTGGGTGCCTTACTTGTTTTATAATGAGGCTGCTTTTCTACAGCTACCTACCTCTTGCTGCGAGTGCTTACCTGCTTTGACCTAGACTTTGTGCTCTCTTTAGATTACTGTGATTTGGGATTAAGACATGGGGTGTGTTTTTTTAAAGGAAAACTGTACCTTCACAGAGGACTAGGCAGGAGGGTAATTGTGTAATCATGCTCTTCTATCTGGCTACATCTTGATTCTGCAGAAAGAATCAGTGTTCAGATTAATCAAATCCTATTCCTGAGACATACAACTGCAACAAGCAGCTCTTTCTTAGTGGCCAAGCTCCAGTTTCATCGTGCCAACTTTGCTAAAACCAGAGCCCTGTGAATTTAGCAATAGCACTCATATGCAGAATCTTAAATTCTACTCTTTAGTTGTATTACTCTTACTAGTGCTTTATAAACTCAGGGAGAAATATTCTGCACAGGCATGGGCAGTCTACACATGGGCAGAATGTTTCAAAATGGCAGCAGGCGTTACTGAACATAGAGCCACTGTAGCCCTAGTGGATAAAGTGTTGGACTGAGACCAGGGTTCAAATCCCATTTTAGCCATGGACTCATTGGGTGGCCTTGGGCAAGCTACTGTCTCTCAGCCTCAGTATATCTGGATCTTCAGGATAACAAAGGAAAGATAACCCACAGGATCCATGGCAATTCTATTAGGTTAATGTCCCAAGGAAGTGATTCCCATGGGCAAAGACCCATTGATCATCATCATCATCATCATCATCTATATTTTTACATAGCACCCCCCTGCCATGGCACTAAGAGTGCTTTACAAACAACAGTTTAACAAAACTTTTAATCCTCACAACAACCCTGTGAAGTAGGTTAGGCTACCTCAATTATTTTAACTGATACAATTAAAAAAATGTGTTGTGATCTGGGCAGTGTTACAATAAAAATAATAATTATGCACAGTTGTTTTTTGTTTTTGTTTTTTTAATTAAATTATTTTACAGTTTTTAATTGATTTAAATACGGATCCATAAGTAAATCTTGAACTTGCAGGATCCAAACTGAAAACAGATTTGAACCACAGGGTGAAAACAGACATGACGCTAACCACCCTTTAACCACCCTTGGTGGTTATTTATGCATGTTGCAGGGCTGTTTTGGTGCCCTATGCAGCCCTGAAACATGCATAAATGACCACCAAGGGTGGTTAGCGTCATGTCTGTTTTCACCCACAGTTTCCTCCAGTGGGACCGCCCTAAGGAAATAAAGTTTAAATTGCTAAAGACACTATAGGTAACATATCCAGTGGCTGCTTTCCCTTAGACTTACACCATATACTTTGCTATGACTCTGTCAACCATTACTTAACTAAGGAAGCATTCAACTACATCCATGGGGAACTTTTATCTACCAGTTAAAAAATGTCTATAGCTAATGCAGATTAGCAAGAAATACAGCAGGGTTAAGGTTTCATGGATGTAGTGGTATATTTCCAGAGCTACACAATGGACGACAGATGTGTTGAGGTACAGCAGTGTACGCTGGTAAGGGTGAAGACTCTGGCCGTTGTTACACGAGACGGTCCCACTCATGCCCAGGCAGATCCGCTACACGGGCATGAGTGGGTGCCGACCGTGTGCATGCCGTGGCCGGCGACTGGGGGTGCGTGTGTGCTCCCGCAACCCACGCATCCCCCACACATCCCCAGTCACGGAGCAATCAGAAAAAACGGAGGTTGCTCCATGAGTGGGGATGGATGCATGTGGGCGACGAGCACCGGTACCCACGTGCCGCCCATGCTGTGGCGTGCACACCCTCCCCCCATGCTCCTGCAGCTCATATAAAAACGGCCTCTTTGGTGAGATTACTTGCGATGACTGTAGAATTGAAACTACATTTCCATTTTTATTGGGACTTGACATTAACGATTGTTTAGCAACCTAAATGGATATCCTACACAGTTTTTTTGTGAGTGATTGTGTATATACGCTTGGGGTGGTCCCCTTGGATGCAAATTCATTTTGGTTTATTTTCAGTTTTGTTTCACCAAAGTTATTGGATTTAAATGAGAATTTGTATTACAGATTTGTATTTAAATCAATTAAAAAATAAAAACAAACAATGATTGCACTGGCATAAAATGACTGCTGGCAAAATAGGCACTGCGCATGTGCAGACTTGCTGCCCTTTCCCAAAATGGCAGTGATGCTGGGGCCACTATTTTGGAAAAAGGTGCACATCTGTTGAATGATCTGGCAGCCATTTTCACATGCACAGTAATTAAAAAAAAAAAAACAAAAAAAAAAACCAACCTACTGCGAATGCGTAAAATGGTCACTGGACCGTTCTGCACACACATCCTTTTTGGGAAAGGGTAGCCAGTCTGCATATGCACAAATGGCCACTGCACATATGCGGACAGGCTGCCCTTTCCAAAGTGGCAGTGTCACTGCCATCACCATTTTGGAAAAGGGTGAACATGCGCAGAACGGTTCAGTGGTCATTTTACACATGTTCAGTAATTTAAAAATTTTTTATAATAATGACTTACACATGTGCAAAATGGCCGCTGGACCGTTTTGCGCAGACGCAGACTGTGCAGAACAGTCCAGCATCCATTTTGTGCATGCACAGTAATTTCTTTTATTTTTTTCTTTTAGAACAGAACTAAACAGGCTTGTTGTCGCGCTGATCTGGTTTGGTTTGAAATAATCTGTAAAGGCCCATTCCATGCAGTTATGGATTTAATCCAAATCTGAATTCTCACTGCTATACACACACACACACGCGCACAGCAACAGCTAACAGGATGTAAAAACTCTCTATGGCATAGGCAGGATGTTGTCTCATTGAGAAAAGCTAGATTCTTATGAGTGCCACAAACCACACAGAACAATGTGTTTTGCAACCCCTCCTGAAGTTCTGTTTTTAATACCCAATTCCTAATACTTTTGGGAGATTAAGAAAAGTCCCTGTAGCACAGAGTACTAAAAAAATCTAGACTTTGGGTGTAGCATACATATTTTAAAAGCAAAAAATAAGGCAAATGGAATCAGAACTGAAAGAAAGGGATTTGCATTTTAGTTTTAAAGTGTCTGCTATTCATGAATATATATTTTAAGAAAGACCAAAATCTGCATATGCTTTGATGAAGACGACAACAGCCAGGACTTAAGAAAGAAGACTTTATGCACATAGGTCATATGTCAGAGTATCAGTCTTTTACTTCCAGCTTGCAGTCCCAAATTTAACCGAACTTCACCAAACTGGATCTGTGTAGCAACACATGCTCTCTGTCCAAGTGACCCATAACAAGTCTTAAATGTATAGTAGATATTCCTAATAGTGCTGACTCGAGCAATCGCAGCAAAAGCTGTTTCCATCGCAAACAGACCGTTCGCCTGTACTTGTGTAATGAGAAAACTTACCAGCTTTCCCACTATTTTTGCTACTTCCTGTTTGGTTGTTATGGGATTGGGGTCTCACTACCCCACTCTAGGCCGGTCTGAAAGGCACCCCCGTGCAGCTTTGCCGGCAGAGATACGCAAGGATGCAGAGCAGGAAATCGAGCTCTGCATCCCTGCGTGTCTTTGCCAGCAAAGCCGCGCAAGGGGGGAGCTTTCAGACTGGCCAATCCTCACGCATATTCGGGCTGCGCATTCCCCCGCAGCCCAAATATGCGCGGGGGAACCATGTCTGAAAGTGGCCTCAGTTTTCCTGGCTTGCAGCTCCCACTGGTAGGGATGGACAAACAGAACGCCGTTCAGTCGTTCAGTTTGAAACACGTGTTTGGTTCAGCGGAATTCGGTTTGGCCGAACTCGGCCGAACATGCTATCGGTACCAAAACTGAAACCAATTTTTTTTCGGTATCTGTATTTTTGGCCCTGAAATCACCCCTGGAGTCCACCCCTTGTGCCAGGAAGTCTGCTCCTCAGCTGTCTCCACCTTCCAGTCACGTTTTTCCCACCCAAATTCATGTTTTTCTTGCCCCCAAACTCATCTGAACTTTTCCGAACTGTTTGGAAGTTCGAGCGTTCGGTTCGGAAGTTCGGTTTGGTCGTCCGAACAGGCCGAGTTCGGGCCAAATCCAAACTTCCGAACCGCATTCACCCATCCCTACCCACTGGACCAACTCTCTCTCTAGAACTGATTGAGCCTGCAACGGGTGAACCTTCTTGTCACCTTTTTAGCCTCAGAGTTTCTCAGCACAGACACTTTCTCTCTAGGTTCGCCTCTGTTTGTAAACACAGAGCTAACCCAAACTGTGTCCCGCCAACGTTAGGGATTTCACTGGACCCCATGAGGTTCAGTTAAAAGAAGTTTAATGAATGAATCATGAATAAGCATGCAGTGCAAGATAATACTCAAGAGTGCAGAAATCAAAACAACATAACCAATAACGCATTCCTATCTGCACTTGAATTCTCCTAAGTTAGGCTTACCCTAATCAAAGTCCAAGAACATTTCAGTTCATTTCACAGCCAGCAATGGAAAGCTTGGCTGGATACAAGTCTTAGGGTTTCCAATAGATCAGTTCTTACTTCATATGTTGTTTGATGCAGCCCTTCTCTGGCAAGGTGTGATGATTACTTGAGGTGATGGTCCCCCTCCTTTGTCTTGTCTTCCCCCTTAAGTACTTCTCCTTTGTTTGATTTTCCCGCGAGGTGACTGTGCTTTCAGTCACGTCCTCAAGAAGAAATCCATTTGCAAATCAGTGGCCTATTGCTAGTGTTTGAAGGAGGTGTCAAATCCTTCCTGATTTCTCAGCGTCATTCCTGTAATGACTTAGCAGTTTCCATTTTACACTGGTAACATGGAGTTTTCAGTTCTCAGCTTAGCTCATTACATGTTGTCTTAAAATTCCCCGTTACGTATTTACTAAACATATGGTTTACATGTATCTTCGTGACATTGTTCAGTACTTCTGGTAACTCTTCCTAGGCAAGAGCAGCCACACACCATGTAACTTTCCTTACATGCTGCTTATGTTTGCTTGTGGACAATCACAAGTTCACTACGTAACTTTCATAATTTCCCTTACTGGCTCCTTGTAAACTGTGTTTTGATTGGTGTTATTTCAAGGACTAGCCCATGTTTTCTGCATTCTGATGCCGGAAACCACCGGAAAAATATTGGAAACTGGTGAAAAATACCAAAAAGGCGAAAAATGGCAGACTATCAAAGGCACCCATCTCAACACAGCAGAATCATGGATTCAATGGATAATGAGGAAATAGTGACGAACACTCACAAGAATTCCCCAAAGATAGGTATTTCCTGACGGTGCAGGAACAGTCGTTCTCTTGCCTCAGCTCTAATTTCCTAAAAGGCACAGAGATGCAGCTAAAAACAGACAACTGTCAATGTATGCAGTTGCTTTATCATACAATAATTTCACTCTTGGCTTGTTTCATTCTGAGTCTCGTTAAGTGAGATGTCTGAAGAAGGGGAGACAAAAGGATTCCCTCCCATTCTAAACAGGCATGTGAAACGCTAACAGATAGCTTAAACTGCTCTCCAGTACAACACTTGTTGAACATGGTAATGAAACAGCAAGAGCTTGCAGGCATGGTTATGGCTTAATCTATATTGATTATTCTGAAAAGCAAGGATCGGGGATAACATAAAAAACCACACAGATCTGTTCCTCAAGACAGCTTGGCAGTGCTTTTATAGTAAGTCTTTTCACACACAAGGTCTCAGTGGCAGAATATATTTGCCCATGGACAAGTTAAGAATGTTTTTCACATCCAAAGCAGCGAATCAATAGTTGAGCCAATTCCCTGTCAGTTTCATTTGTCCTTCTGGTTGATTTGAATTTCAGAAAATCAGTAGCACCAGCATTTTCAGGGAAAATTTTTAACCAACTCCACTTAGAAATTTTTAAAAATCAAATTCTTTCAGACTCTTGTCTTCACTGATGATTTGTCCTGGGATGCTCTAGTCTAGAAAAGGGAGAGCAGTTTCCATGTTGGTCCGAAATGGAAGACACGGAAACAAAGTAGGTCAGATGATCTCTTTTACTGGACCAACTTCTACTGGTAAGAGAAGGGCAACACAGATCCAACATATGCCTTCTTCAGGCACATAATAAGTCAGAACTATAGAAGGGCCCTGGGCAGTCCAGAAGCTTGCACAGTCTTACCAACAGAAGTCCAATAAAAGAGATCATCTGAGGCCGCTTTTAGACGAGACAAATTTGCGCATGATTAGTGAAAAATGAGCATGTTTTAATGCTTGTTTAAACACCTAAACCATTTTAAAAGCGCATTTGCCATGATCGTGTAAAAGCCCAAACCGTTTTGAATGTGTTTTTTAAATAATGCGCATTTTAAAAAACCAGTTTTGGCATCCCCCGATCATTAAAGGGGCTCAAAACCAGTTTTAAAAAATGTGCATTATTTAAAAAACACATTCAAAACGGTTTGGGCTTTTACACGATCATGGCAAATGCGCATTTAAAACAGTTTAGGTGTTTAAACGAGCATTAAAACATGCACATTTTTCACCAATCATGTGTAAATTTGTCTCGTCTAAAAGCGGCCTGAGGTACTTTGTCTCCATCTTTTATATTTGGGATCAACATGGCAACCATGCCTCACATCCCTCCACTAAAGGAGCCACCCAGGGCAAAAGTAGTCTTCCTCAGGGCCCTGGGTAGCCCAAAGATTTACATATTCTCACCAACAGCACTTTGTCCAATAGCATATATTATCTGAACTACTTTGTCTCCATCCCTTGCTCTTAACAGGAAAAGTCCCTAATTGCACCAAACCAGGGAAAGATGTCAGCTTTGAAGTTTGGCCTTACCAGAAATTGATGGTGAATTATATGATTTTAAAAAAAACTGAATGAATGGGGTTTGTAAAACGTCAGTACTGACAAAAGATTATTAGGACTGGTGGATTAAAAAGAAGTTGGAGTGCTTCAGTTATATTGTCAGGAGGAGCAGATCTGAAAGGATGATAGAGTTCTGAACCCAATGAAGTCAATGGTACAACTCCCTTTGACTTTAACAGGTGAGAATTGCACCCTGAGTATGTATTATGTGACTAGGGCCAAAAATGAAACAGGTGAAAAATTCTGGGGGTGACATTACTCAAGATGACAAGAATGGCGCAGGATCATGGGACAAGGATGTGCACAATGTCACAGCTGCTCAGCCTAGCTGAATGGTTTGCTGATGCATAGAGGGGATGTTGTCATGGTGCAAATCCTGGTTTGTATCAGGGGTGGGAACCTCAGGCGCAGGGGCCAATTGCTGTCTGTGACTAGTTTTTATTTGGCCGTGACCCCTTTCCAGTTCCTGGATCTGGCCACTGGATCCAGTTCCTACCCTCAAGCACTGAAAGAGTGAGCTCAGAAGAGAGCAAAGATGAAGGAATGCACAGATGGATAGGGGGCAGATTCATGGCACAGGATCCATGATATAGACTTTCCTCTTCCTGACCATACCTCTTTAGCTCCCCACCTTCATCTTCTATGTGGCCCTTGGAGCTTGTACTCATTTACAAAGTGGCCCCTAGGGCGGAAAGGCCTCCCCACCCCTGGTTTATACGCTCACTAAGGTTGCCATATCTTTGGGTTTCATCCAGAGACTCCAGGTTTTGATCCAGAGTCTCTGGGGGATGCCCCGATTTCTCCTAGCCAGACAGAAGCGTCCCTAGTAACCTGGAGAAATCAGGGCCTCGGGAGGCGACAGGAGGTAGATATGCCAGAAAGGAGGTGGGCCAATTCTTGCCAGTTTTCTGACACCGCCGTGCCCCATCAAACATCTTGAGGCTCCATAAGCAAAGGGGCTGCGTCAGAAAGGGGCATGACAGCCCCTGCTCCCTCCAGATGAAAGCCCAGAGGGAGGCGGTAATACTAACCCCCACCCATTATTTTGCAGTAATAGCTTGAATGATCATGACTATTTTGCTGACTGCAGCGGTGGCAAACCTAGGAACCCTTCGCCGCCGCCTCTAGCGGCGAAGGGCGATTGTCTCGCCCCCCCCTCCACCACGAGGGACGGGCAGCTGGAGGATCATCCCCTGAAGCCCTTCGTCGCCGCATGCAGCAAGAGGCTCTGCGGTGGATGAGGGAAAGGGGGGGGGTAGGGGCCGAAGAGCGGCACAACTGCCCGCATGGCGGGAATCCTCTCCGGACCCGGCGAGGGTTGCTAGGCAGCCCTGGCCGGGAGAAGCGCTGGAGCGCAATTTGATTGGGGCACCGCCCAGAAGGGGCGGTGCAATGAATGAATTTTGCCGCTCGTCTCCTCAGTTGGAAACGGGCGGCGATCAGAGCAGCACCCTCCCACCCGCCCATTCAACACTATGGCTGTGCGGTCGCTTAGAAGGGCCAGGAAGGAATTTTTGGCGAGCAACAATATTGGCCTGTAGTTGTTCGTTTTTTCGCCTTCCTCATAGTGTTGTGGGTACCAATTTGGCTGATTGAAGTTCCCAGTTATGATGTTCTGTTATGCTGCCACACACTTCGAATTGTCGCACTCTTGCAGGGGTCCAGCACCTGGGTTAGGTAGGTTAGGAATCTTGATTGGGCATCTCCATAAGAGATGAGGGGAGCTCAGCCGCAATGGCATGTTATGGCAAGCGGAGGAGTCAACCCCTTGGGAGAGGGGACCGCGAAGGCCGTAGGGACATGTACTGACCCCGGCTTGAGGGTACTCTTCTCCTTCCCAGGCCCAAGGGCCCTGGTCCCCTTCTCATGAATTCCGTAGTGAGAAGGGGAGACGTTCATAAAGTTAAGAGGGATTGGTACCTGATGGTATATTGGGCCAATCCCAGAGTTGTAGTGATAACTTCGTTAAGGGTTCTGGACCCAATTCACTTGAGCGAATTTCCCCCCACCATTACAATTTCGGACAGAGAATTGATTAAATAAAGAGTGTGGCCTTTTAAAATCCAACCTTGGTTGTCGTGTCATCTTTGGGGAAAGGGGGGGGGTGCGCCGACAAAACCTTGATCTTTCATCTGCTTGTAATCTAGGCCAGGGGTGGGGAACCTCAGGCCTCAAGGCCCCTCTTCTGGATCTGGCCCCTGGATCAATTTCCTGCTCCCAAGTACTGAAAATCTGAGCTGAGGGTAAAGGAGCAGAGAGGAGGACATGCACTCCAGGACCGAGGGCAGATCCATGGCACAGATCCATGATCTGGACCCTCCTACTCCTTTCCGTGTCTCATAAGCAGCCCTCACTGCCAACCTCTACACGGCCCTCGGAGCTTGGATTAATTTTCAAAGTGCCCATAGAAGGAAAAGGTCCCCCACCCCTTATCTAGGGCCCCTGTTCAGAGTAGTGTGTGAACACTGAACAGCCTGAGGATGACTGGAAAGAAAGAAAGATGTTTTGACATATCAGCAACAACAACAACAAATCACGCCATTCCAGATCTTAATAAAAGCATATGAGGAACCACCGTCCACCAAGAAACAGTGACAAACAGAGGCTGGAATGATTTATGATGGTTGCACACCACTGAAGAGCCTGACCCTTTACTGTTAGATTGTGTAGATGATAAACCTAAAGGCAGGACCAATGGAGGCTTGTGTCTTTAGAAAGATCACACAGTATGCAACACAGAACGAAACTATGCAGTAGACACTGACACTGCATTGCATGTGCCCAGGGCATGTAACTGCCCTGGTGAATAACAGCTGATTTTTTAAAACCTTTCTAGATTTTCTCTCATACTCTGTCAGGCGCATTCTGACGTGCGTTTAAATCTCACAGCCGCCGCGGCGGCAGCATCGTGCAATTTAAAGCACCGCGCACTTCCGGGTTGGTGTGAATGCAACATTTCTGGCTAACCCGAACTGTTGGAGTGCGGTTTGAAAAGCTGCTCTGAGCAGCTTTTCAAACCGCACTCCAACAGTTCAGGTTAGGCGGAAATGTGCGCACTCACCGCATTCACACCAACCCGGAAGTGCGCGGTGCTTTAAATCGCACGATGTCGCCGCCGCCGCAGCTGTGCGATTTAAACGCACGTCTGAATGCTGCCTAAGGTGGCCAGATGTCCCTCTTTAGGACAGTTTTACCAGAGGCAGCTCTGTCATGCTTCCCCTTTGAGGCTAGGCAGGACCATTTATATATCCTGCCTCCATGCAGAGGCATGGAGCGGCTTTAGATGCAATAAATAATGGGTGCTTACGGCATTTGTCATGTGGCTACGCATTGCAGTTAAGCATTGCCACATTTTTTAGCCCCCCCCCCCGGGTAGCTCCCTGTTAAGCCTGTAGTTGCTGCCAGGAAGTATCCCAGGCAGAAATAATGTGTTTAGCCTCTCCCCATGTCCGGCATTGCTTCTAACGATATCGGATGGTGTGTTAGCTGTTACTTCCTTCCAGTGAACGATCATAGAGTTCTACACACAGAGTGGCCTGGGTTTGTCTTGCAGCTTCCTGCAAAACTGAAGCCACTTTCCTCTTGCTCCTAAGCAGAGGGCCCAGTGACAGGGAGTCCGGGACAGCTGGGTGCTTAGATCACCCTCACCACGATCGGGCGAGGAAGCCTGACTGAGAAGGAGAGAAAGAAGTAGTGAGGATTCTGATGCTGGCCAGCCCTGCACGGCACGAGTGCACCCTCTCTCTCTCTCCGGCCAGGCAGGGAGGGGGCGGGGGCTCATTCCACAAGGCTCTGCCCCTGTGAGCAATCATTTAGCGTTCCCCAGTCCCCTGTCAATGTACTCTTTCTTTGGATCCACTCGCGTTGTGAGAATGTATGGAGACATCTTGTAGAATCTTGGTTACAAGGAAGCAACTTTCTCTTTTAAAAAGAAAAGAAGATTCACCATTAGCGAGGGAATTTGAAAGTGACAGCACTGTATGGTGAGGGGAGGGAGCAGTGCATCATGGGATATCATGCTTTTTACTGAGGGGAGGGAGCAGAGCCTGATGGGATATCATCTGGGGACGCTGGGGAGGGATGAGTGAGCCCCTTCTGGGGGGGGTGTTGGTGGTTTTTAAAAATTCCCCCCCTCAGCCTAGCATCAAAGATAAGCAACAGGCCACTTCACTTAACTCTGAATATTTGTTGGTTTATAGTAAAGAAGGGAAACCTTCACACTGCGGGCCAAAGTTTGGCCCACAACTGTTTTTTCATTGGCCCCTTCCCAGTTTCTGGATCTGGCCTATATGCATCCATCCTGTCCCCACCCTCAAGAACTGAAAGAGTGAGCACCACAGAAAGGAGCAGAAATGAGGATGGGTATGCACACAAGGACAGAGTGGATCCAGGACACAGATCAATAATCTGGATCCTTTCCTTCCTTCCCTTATCCTACTCACCCCTGCCCTGAACTCCTATCCAGCCCAAGGAGCCTGGTGGCTATACTAATTTTTAGCATAGCCCACAGGACAGAAAAGGTTCCCCACCCCTGTTTTATAGGATTCAAATAAACCGTTATTTTAATCATGTTATTGGTACGTTACATCTGTGCGGATGACAACAGCACTGTGTGCGAAACAAGGCAGGTGGCACTGCAGGTAGAGTAAACACTAGTTAATCAAGCACTTTCATATGAATTAATGGCTCATTCCTGCGTTCTGAGGTGGCTCCTGCTTTCCAAAAGAATTTATCACCCACAAATGGAGATGGATTTTTGAAAGAACTCAGCGTCCATTTAGTCATATAGGGGCCAAATTCCCCAATGGGCTCAGTTGCAGCAGCTTCCATCATGTCACCTCTGGGCAGGTTTTCAGAACAGCTGGGAACGCAAGGAACAGAACTCTTTTGAAAATCCAGCTGTCTCTTGAAAGTCTCTTGAATAGCTGGCTTTGATTCTAGGTGCTGAGCCCTCCTAATAATCTGGTCCCAAAGCCTCACTGACATTTATGGACGCTGTCTGGTACATGGGATGGAAGGTGGATCTCGGCTCATGTCCTATGAACAGAAAATAACTTAATATACAGATTAATAATAGAGTCACTTGTTAAAGCTGCCTGTTCTGAACATATGACCTACAAATTACATCCGTCTTCGTAGCAAATTCATGCATTTCTGTGAGCAAGAATTTCATGCTTGCTGTTTTCCCCCCTTGGAACAGATGCTTGATAAATCTCCAGGGATATAAGCTGGGCAATCATTTACAAAGGCCATATGGTAGAAGCATGTAAAATGTGCTGAAAGTCGAAGTTAAGAACCTTCAGATAATGATAACAGGACTGAACATATCTCAGATTTAATTTATCTATGGACATTTTTAATTTGGGGTACTAAGTATCAGAAACTGAAGTAACCTTTTACATAACTATTCCCCCACCTCCCTATTCCTCTTCTTTAGAAATAAAGGCCAGCTCATGGCCGAGTATGCTGAAAAAGCACAGAAGATACCATGGCTAATGAGACCCAAAGGCTGCTAAGTCTTTTGCAGAATTCCGCTTGCTGACCTCTTGGGTAAAAACAGCTGTGAAATGATCCCCTCTGATATAATTGCAACACATACACCCCTTTTGTTTAGGGAAGGTGTCTAGAATGGTCTCCAGATCCTTGTGACTCCAAATTGTGCAGCTGAGAAGTGCAGCTCTGGTTGATTATTCCTCAGGGAATGCTCTACAACCCAAGCACTCTTGCTTGTTAAAGCTAGTCAAAAACTTGGTGCCCCAAAAGCTTTCCTGTCAGAAAATGTGGTGGTGCCAAAATGAAAAATTTCTTGGGGAGATGTCCTTTTTAATTAAAGCATGGAAAAAAATCAGAGAGAGAAATTTTGCACCCACATTTCCAACAGAAAAATAATGATGTAATGTTTTGGTTTTGTTTCAGTTCATAAAGCCAAAAGTTTCACATGGGATGAAAATACAATTTCCTTGAAAGCTGTATGGGTTATTTGACTGAAGATGAGGACGTAACCGGGTAAGCAAGAAAAACTAATGCTGATGGACATGATCAAATGTTGCTTTGAAGCAGCATCTGCTTTATGAAAGCAGCAAAACTTGATCCAGTGGTTTGGACTTTGCATTATTGCATTCAAGGACAGGGACAGATCCATGATCTGGATCCTCCTCTTCTTGAGTGTATACTTTGAGCAGCCCTGCCCCTAACTTTTATACAGCCCTTGGAGTTTGTACTCATTTTCAAAGTGGCCCTAGGGAAAGAAAAGGTTCGCCACCTCTGATCTAAGCCATCCTAGGGAGAGGATTATCCAGTCTCTTCTTAAAAACCTCCAGTGAAGGAGATTCCACAATATTCCAAGGCAATGTGTTCAATTGTTCAGCTGTTTCTATTGGTAGAAAATATCCTCATTAGTTTTAATCCTAATTATTTAGCCTAAATCTATCTTCTTGCAACTTAAACCCACTGGCTGCAATCCACAAACCATTTACTCTGGAGTAATCCCACTGAAGTCCTATGGGACTACTCCAGAGTAAGTGGTTTGTGAATTGCAGCCATTGTCTCTGATTCCATCCCTTCACCGACAATGGAGGATAATTGTTCTCCCCTGGTTTTGTGGCAGCCTTTTGAATATTTGAGAACTGTTTTGCTCCTCCTTCATCTTCTTCACTCTGGGCTAAGCATACCCATTACCCAGTAACTTTAGCTTATCTGTCAGGTTCCAGGCCATGGGTGAATCTGCAGGATCAGGTCACACAGAGCAGCAGGATCAGGCCCAGGTGGACTCAAGGAATGGGTCCAGGGAACAAGACGGGCCCAAATGCTGTTCTGCCTAGTTTCCTCTTCCTGCTGGGTGGCCACAGGTGACAGCACAGAAGGCTGGGTTGTGACATTACTAGACCAGATGGGCCTTCCAGTCAGATCTGGAGTCATGTGCTACGGTTTAGGACCCCGCCGAGCTGCTGTTTTGAGGCCACCCCCATTCCTCACTTTCATCTTCTAAACCCTCTATCATCTTTGTTTTTCTCCTCAGAATCTTCTCCAGTTTGTGCACATCTTCCTTAAAATGCAATGCTTAAAACGGAATGGAGTCCTAACCAACGCCTAGCAGATCAATACAATTATTGCCCGTGCCATGGATATAGGATGTCTCTTGCATTTGCCGCTGTCTCAGCTATGCACACATCAACTTGTCGCTCTTTCCAGCCATTCTTTAGCTGAGATTACACCTGAGCTGGGTTTTAAGACCAGTACTCCAGTGAGGGGAGACCTTTGTAAGATCTTCCGCTTGAGAAGGGAGATTGGTTCACTCCCTCTCAGACACTAGTTTGGCCCAGGGTCATGTGTAGCATGAGATTCCACTGTCGGTATGATCTTGGCCCTCCTGCAAGAATGGAGATGTTTTAACACACTCGAAGTCACTGACTACTCAGAATTTAGGTCGCTACTGATGAAGTGGGCTCGTCATAGAAAGGCTACATCCCAAGGACAGTCAGAGAGAGAATCTGAAAACTCATACACTGAACCAAACGTGCAGTTATTCACACACTCCTTGGCAGGCATCTGCTTTTCAGGCACAATAGGACAGATTGTAAACACAGCACAAAGGCAGATTTTTTTCTGTGTCTATCACACAATAGGGGCCAGTTTTTCAAAATACAGTAGCTTAGTTACAAAAAATGCTAGGCTATACAGAAAACCTGGCTCCAATTCTGAGTGACAATGAGTTCTTTTTGAAGATCTGGCCTGATAACTGCTAGAGTTCTTGTTAGGAAAATGACATTTTGGTGCTACCCCAAGCTGCATCGAAAATGCGGAGCTGTCTCATCGAGGCAGAATAAAACCCTATGGTCCACACTGTCAGAGGAAGCACCATCCTCTGACAGTTGTTCCCCCTGCCAACTAAGAACAACATTCTGGCATTTATCCGCCTTGTTGACTTTTAATCCTTTCCCACACTATCTCTAAATTACAACCCTCTAAATTTACTCTTCTCACTTTATTGTAGCTCTGTATTTCTCTCTTCCTCTGGCATGGTTTGTTATGTAATTCTCTTTGGCGACTCGCCAAACTCTGTCAAGCTGCATGTGTGGAAGGCGATGTAGAAAATAAAGTTGTTGTTATTATTATTATTATTCAGTAATATTCAATAGTATTCAATTGTCAGGGGCAGCTTGAGAGTCCAAGAGACTGGCACCTGACTCCATGCTTTGATTAAGCCCATGAAATGGATGATCTAAGCATCTGCTCAAAAACTTTGTCGAGCTAGCGGTTTATTAATAAAATATGACTTACTGTGTATGATTCATTTTTAATTTTCAGCACAGAATCACAGAACTTCCCCCTACTTATGTGCCTGTGTTATTAAATGCCTCTACTCATGATTTTTAAAATAAAAGCTGGTTTGGGGGTATGTGAGTTGCAAAGGAAAGAACAGGTTGCATGGATAGGGGAGAGGGGGGATAAGAGATCCGGGAGGAAGGGAAGGAAGGACACTAACACTAACCTAACCTTAGAAAGTTTCCAATCTAAAGCCCAAAAGATAGGATAATGAGTCTTGAGACAAAACCTTGTTCCAGAGCTCTTGTCCCCTAAGGCAAGTGGAATTAATCAAGGCCTGGCGTCCCCAGGGGATGCATATAGATTCACCTTCCATCTTATCTTCTGTCTGATAGTTCAGCATGAAAAAATGTCAGTAATAAAGAACAGGGCAATACACTCTCAGGGCCCTGATACTGCCAAATGTTGAGCCCCTTTCCTCTAAGTACTTTCCTTCCTGACGCCATCGCATCTGCAAAGTGCCATCCAGCTGAGCTTTTCTGGGTGGTAAATAGCTTATTCAATCCTGGCTGTCTCCACCCCAGAGTTAGAGTCACCGGCTGCCCGCTGAAATGAATTTACCACCTGCTTTGTAGACAAAGTTGCACGTATTTTGCTCAACTTGGGTGCTGCTAGTTTGATTGCAGAGTCAGAGTTTCGGGTTGAGGAGGCCTGGTCTTGTCTGGTTTACCTGGATCAGCTTCAAATAATCTCACCCATCAATGCAGAAGATATGCTTGGAGGGGTGCGGGAGACCAGTTACGAACTAGATCCATACCCGTTCTGGGTGGTGAAGGCCAGCTGGGAAACACTGGGGGCACTGCTGGCTGGGGTTGTCAATGTCTCCATAAGGCAGGGCAGGGTGCCCAATGGCCTCAGGCTTTGGTCATCCACACCCTGCTCAAGAAAACATATCTTGAGGTTGAATCCCCGGCCAGCTATTGCCCTGTTTCTAACTTCCCCTTTTTAGGGAAGGAGGTTACTGAACGGGTGGTCGCTTTGCAGCTCTGGACACATTTCGATGTTATCAGTTTCTTAGACCAGTATCAGTCAGGTTTACATCCTGGGCATGGCACTGAAACTGCGCTTGTGGCCTTGGTTGAAGATCTCTGCTTGGAAATCTACAGGGCAAATTGTACCCTGTTGATTTTGTTACAGCTTTCAGTAGCCTTTGATATTGTTGACCATGGGGTGGTGTCGGCAAGGCTGTGGGACCCGGCTGGGGTGTGTAGGACTGCTCTTGAATGGTTCTGCTCATTCCTGGCTGGGAGGACCCAGAAGGTAGTGATGGGTGGTGGCTCGCCGTCCCCTCGGGAACTCCTTTGTGGGATCCCGCAGGATTCCATCGTGTTCCTGTTGGATTGTGCAACAAACCCATTGCAAGCCCCGCAAGCTTAATATGGGGCTTGTCCAGTAAGGGAGGGTCCGGGGATGAAACAGGTTTTTTTCCCCCTCTCCTTGTCTCCTCTCTCTTGTCCCATGCAGTCTGTACAGTATGGAAGCATGTCTTCCGAGTTCTTAGTAAAGTTCTGTTTTGAAGAAACTTCTGCTGCTGTGTGTTATTCAGCAGAAAGCTAACTCTACAACAGTTCCCACTCCTGTTCAATCTGAATCTGAGGTCCCTGAGTGAGATCGTTCAGAGATTTGGAGTGAGGTGCCATCAATACATGGATGACACCCAGCTCGTTCTCTCTCTCCTTTTCATCTGACCCAGGTTCTGTTGTCTCAGTGCTTGCCCGGAGCCTGGCTGCCATTAAGGACTGGATTTGGATGAGTCGATTGAAGCTGAATCCAGACAAGAATGAGATGATGATAGTTGGCTGATCTTGTGACCTGGGGGGGATGTGGGAAGCCCGGTCACTGACAGGGTCTGGCCTTCCTTGATCATTCAGGTTTGCACCAGTAGCTTTGGGTGTGTCTGTTAGGTTTGGGCAGGAATTTTTTATTATTAACGTCTACCTTCCTCCCCGAAATACTCTTTCTTATAAGGAGGAGGATTGGGTTAAATTACAGAAGGCCTTAGAAGAGCTACAAGAGAAATACCCCAATGCGTATTATATACTAGCAGGGGATTATAATGCTAGAATTGGTCCAAATAATGATTCCTTGAGGGGACATGGAATTTCCCTACCCCCCTTCCAACATACTGGGTTGCAGGATCGGATGTCTAAAGATCTTAGGATAAATACCTCAGGCCTAAAGTATGCGAGTATGATCAGGAACCTCTTCTTTATCATTTTAAATGGGTCAGGATTTTCTGATCCTGAAGGCGAGCTTACGCACACTGGACCCCATGGAGCATCAGTGATTGATATAGTAGCAATATCCCCAAATAGTGTAGCCAGAGTCAAGGATTTTAAGGTGGGCTATAACCTATTGAGCGACTACCTGCCTCTTACAGGGGAGTTGGATTGTACAAAATGTACTCGCGTGTGTAGGGGGGATGGTGATTTTTCTTGTTTGCAATCCCTCCCCTCCCACAAATGGGATGCTCAGAAGGCCCTCTCGTTACAAGACATAATGAGCAACCAGGAACTGGAGATGATGCATGGGCAGGTATTGGGGGATTTATCACATGAGGGGAAAGTGGCTGCTTATGATGGGATAATGTCTTTTCTGAAGGAACATCTATTTGGCCATGCAGCTGGAGGGAGATCAGGAAGTGTACACTCTAGCAATAGGCCTTGGTTCGACGCAGAGTGCAGACGTATGAAGTGTGCTCTGGACAGGCTGTATATGTCCTATCGGAAGAGCCACTCGAGAGATCTCCTTCTAAAGTATCATGAGGAAAAGAAAATCTATAGTAAATTGATAAGAGCGAAGAAACTTAAGTATTGGGAGGAAGGTTGGGATAAGATGTTGGGGGCAGCTGAGCAAAAGGATTCCAGGTATTTTTGGAGATGTGTAAATAATTTGGTATTTCAAACACCCTTCCAACCAGTATATTTTGTCCCTGCGCAAACATGGGAGCAGTACTTCCAGACTAACTTTTACGAACCTGCTGCCCAGGAGAGTTCCCCGGGTGAAGCTCTGATAGATACCTTAGAATGGCCTCCTCTTACTCCAGAGGAAGTGGTGTATCACATTCGATCATTTAAATGCAACAAAGCCCCCAGGGCTGATGGGGTGCAGATCGAATGTATCCGGGCCAAATTGGATTGGTGGGTACCCATGCTCACAGCTCTTTTCACGGCTATAAATGCCAAGGGAGTCTTGCCATTGGACTGGGGGATGGCTATCGTGATCCCAATATACAAAAAAGGTTCGTGAGCTGAGTCAGTGAATTATAGGCCTATTAGCCTGTTGAGTGTTGTCAGCAAGCTCTATGGAAAAGTGCTTCTCTTCAGGTTGACCTCCTGGATAAATGAGAATGCCATATTATATC
>QEPC01007512.1:14619044-14651156 GCA_003113815.1 Sphenodon punctatus
CTGTTTATTGTTTGCCGACGACCTTGCCCTGGTTTCACAAACTAGGATAGGTCTAAGGAGGCAACTGACTAGGTTTGCAGCCTATTGCGAGTCAAACAAATTAGAAATAAACTACCAAAAATCCAAGGTGGTGGTTTTTTCTAATTCCAGAAAGATCTACCCTTGGGATATTGGAGGGAATGTCATCCAACATGTCTTTTGGTATAGGTACCTGGGGTTTTATTTCCAGGCAACCGGCACCTGGAAGATGCATGTTCAAAGGGCTGTGGATGTGGTCAAACCACAAATAAAAGCCATTGCTAAATATTTCCATAACACAGGTAGATCAGCGGTGGTCCCGGCGATACAGGTTTGTAACGCCAAGGCTCGATCAAAGCTCCTGTATGGGGCTGAATTATGGAAACCGCTTTCAAATGTAAAGGTAGGAACCCACCAATTCCAATTTTTTCAGAAGTTGCTTCACATTCCGCCAGGTACACCTGCGGCAGCAGCTAGGTTGGAAGCTGGACAAACTAGTTGGGATATTTTGGGATGGGAAGCGGCCCTTAAATTATGGACCAAAATCCACATTGGCCCGTATTTGAGCCTTATGGCCCATTATGCTAAGGACAACTTCAGGGACACATGGATTAAATCCCTAAATACCTGTTTGAAAAATTTGGGTTTTTCTGAGGAGGCATTAGATGTTTATCCTCCAGGGCAGATAAAGAATATCGTTTTGCAAAGGCTTATGGACTGTGCAAGACAATCCGATATAGCAATAGTGCGTCAGACTCTGCATCTTAAAGAATACATAACGTATCTACCAAACGGGGGAGAGATTGCCTTTTATTTAAAAACAAAGGCTCCAGCTCGAGGGAGATATTTGTTAATGTGTGCACAGCTAAATGCCTTGCCAGCAAATGTGTTACATGGCCGATTACAAGGGGTAGATTTTGAGGACAGATTATGCCCATTTGAATGTGATACACCACTTCCTCTGGAGTAAGAGGAGGCCATTCTAAGGCGGAGACTGTCCACCGTATTTGTTTCACTTGTAAAATGTATAATTCCATTAGAAGTCAATATTTTTCTGCTCTTATAACAAAATACACAGGAAGAACCAACCTAAATTTGCTCTGGTATGCTCTTAATATTCCGGAGTACATGGTAGATACAATGAATTTCCTTACCCAGGCTTTCATCATTAGGAACAGATTCATGCAATCTAAACCTCTGGAAGAGATGTTGGAGGGCACTCATGGCACATAGAATGGTCCAGTGGGCTAAATCAATCTCTGTATGGAACTATGGATTGACTTATTCAGGGCTATAGGAAGTTGTAGAGTGCTTCTTCTATAGCTCCTGGGCATTGGGTTAAGAAAACTACAAAGGATTGGATTGGGTGGGGTATGAATAAATGTGGAATTGCTGTACTGTGCGAGCCGATGCAAAATGATACCAACTGTGTGTCTCCACGGTAACGTGACTGAATATTTAGGGAAAGTTATATTTGTATGATTATACTGTTTTTATTTTGAAGCTGTATTGACTGTTTGTAAATAATATATTTTATTTGTGTATTTTTAGTACTTGTTAAATTGCAATGGCCCTCGGCTACGCAAATAATAAATAATAATAATAATAATAAAGCTTCTTCGTCTTCGTCTTATTGCGGTGCTCTTGGATCCACTGTTGCGCCAGGGATTGTCAGGTTGTGGTGGGGGCCAGGAGTGCTTTTTACCAACTTCACCTGGTGAGAAGGCTGCGACCTTTGCCACCGTCATCCAAGCCTTCGTAACCTCAAGGCTAGACTACTGCAATGCGCTCTATGTGGGACTGCGCTTGAAGACTGTTTGGAGGCTGCAGAACAGGCTGGCCTGCCTCCTGTCAGGGACGAGTTGCTGGGAACATATTACACCGGTGCTCTGGAGTCTGCACTGGCTGCCAGTAGCTTTTCAAGCACAATTCAAGGTGCTTGTTTTAACCTATAAAGCCCTAAATGGCCTGGGTTCCAGGTATCTTCCCCTATGTCCCATTGCGGCTACCGAGGCTGGCCTAGGGCACCCTCTTGCAAACGCTAATTATCTGTGACGTTGCTACATGAAGGGCGTTCTCAGTTGCTGCCCCACAATTATGGAACTCCCTCCCCTTGGCGGTCCACCTAAGCCCAAGGTTGTTCATCTTCCAGAGGAAATGTAAAACCTTTTTGTTTAACCAGGCATTTGGCAGGCAGGAATAGGGTTAGGTGGGATTGAGTAGAGGGGTTTGGGGAGGAGGGTTGGTGGGTAATAAAGGGTGGGATGATGGGGGTTTTATAGTATTATATTTTATATTTTAATTTTTTAATTTCGATGTTGTGAGCCGCCCTGAGACTTCAGAGAAGGGCAGGGTAAAGATAAACAAATAAACAAACAAACATCTTCAAAACCCATGTAAACTAATGGAAATTTTAGGCAGCTAGAGAAAAACCGGGAGAAGATTGCTGGGAAAGTTTCACTCTCCTTGCTGTTGTCAAGTTAGATCGCCAAGATAATGGCCTAATTTATTTCCGCTTCTCTTCTTCCAGTTGTTGTACATAATGTACCTGACTATTCAGCACTATTAATCAGCAAGAAGGCTAGGCCTAGAATGCAAGCTGGAAGGATCATTGACCAGGGATAGACTGATCTTGGTAAGTGATAAGGGCTTTAAAGTGGGGCCCGTCTGGCTCCGGACCGTTCCTCTTTTCGGAGAAGTTGTAAGACCTGGCTGTTACGCCAGGTGTTTGGTGAGGGAGATGGGGGATGGATGTTTTCCCTCTTTTATATGCTGTTTTATTGATTGTGTTTTTACGGATTGTAAGCCACCGCAAGCTGCCTGTGGCAGGAGGGGCGGGGTAAAAATTTTAAAAATAAAACAAACAAATAAATAAATAAAGTGTGATTTACAAAAAGCAATTTACCATCGTTTTTAGGAAATTCCTGTGGCAAAAAACTAAAATACCTGAGTTCAGGAAAAGAAGAAAAAAAATAGGCAGCATTTCAAACAAAAATATTTTTGGCTCTGAAATATCAGTCTTCATTCAAAATTTAAACTTCAGCGATCTTTGCAACATAAGGTTTGAGTCACCTCTTGCCTTGACAACTGCAACCTCCTTACTGGCCTTCCTTGCTCTCACTTTGGGCGTTTTCACACGGACAGTTAGTTCGCACTAACTGAATCTAGCGTGGAATAGTTTGTCCGTCTGAACCCTGTCAACGGCACTTATTATTAGTGCGGACTAAGAGATAAGTACGGTTCTTATAAAACCCCAACCACTTGGTTTTATAAGAACCGTACTTAAAGTAGTCCGCACTAATGTCTTGTTTGGTAGGTTACAATTACTTTCTGAGTCATTAGTCCACACTACATTGTCCGTCTAAAAGGCGTCGCTATACTTATTTCAAACTCATGAGCATTACTTTGGCCCCTTGACTCTCCTGATTCTTTTCAACATTCTGCTGACAAGATCATCCTTCCACCTTGTCTGCCGTTGGATCATGTTCAGCCTCCCCTCCCCTTACTCCATTGGCTCCCTCTCCACCTTCACATTCAGCACAAATTCCTCATCCTCACCTTCAGGCCTCTTCAAGACCTTGCTCCTTCCTGCCTTTCTGCTCCCGTTTTCTGCTATATTCCCACCAAAGACCTCCTCTGCCACCACCCTCACCTGCCCCAGAACCTCCTGCTTCCTAAACAGTCTCCACCACTTCTCATTTTCTAGTCCATCCCAGATGAAGCACTATTTCACTTTAAAAGGGGGTGGGGGGATGGGAATTGTCTTGTCTTTGCCCTGCTTTTCAAAACTGCCTTCTTCCAGGATGCACTGTTTTTAGCAAGATGGTAATCATCTGCAATGCGCTGGGAAAAAGAACTTAAAATGCGAGGCCAAGGACACATTCCAGTGCCACCTGTTTAATTGCTTGTGGCTCCTATTTCCCAGGGGTGTGGAGCACAGATCTACCTAGCTGTATACGGGACACCCGGCAGTCTCTCTGACTTGCTGTGCAAGGGCCCTGGGGATCTAATTCTGAAGTGACAAAGATGCCTTTTGTACCATCACAAAATGAGTCTCATGCATTATACATAGAAAACGGGCCATGTTACTCTGCATTCATTATGCCAGTACATTCAGCATAGTTCCACAAAGTAGGTCACACCATCCTGAGATAGACAATATTGATTTGAAAAGTAATATCCGAGCCAGTGCCAGCAAACGGGACAGAGATTATTCATCGCGTGTCCAGAGCTATTCGAGTAACACCAGGCATTTTTCTGTACCAGGGATGGGCAAAGTTCCCAAATCCAAGAGCCAGATGACAAAATGTTCATATTGTGGAGAGCCACAAGACACTATAACGTTTATCATGGCTTCCCCCGATATCAGGGACAGGGTAGCTTGACTTCCGCCAACCCCGATCACCTCACATCAAAGCTGTAGCTCACAGGCAGTCTGGAGAGTTCAGGCAGCAGCAACAGTAGCTCAGGGAACACTGCCCCTGTTCCCACATTCCCCAGGAGGTTCCGGCAGCGGCAGCATCAACAGTGGAAACAGCGGCTCAACGTCTCTTGCTTCTAAGGGAGCCACATGGCCATGCCCCCAAGCAGCCACTTCTGGCAAGTGTCACTGACTGTCTGAGTCACAATTTGCCCACCTCTGCATTATACCAGGGGTGGGCAACCTTCCCCCCCACCAAGTGCCACATTTAAAAGCTCTGGCAGGCTGGAGTGCTGAGGTGAAAAAGGTGAAAGCGCTCTGTGGTAGGGTCTGAGCCAGGACCACTCTGCCCCCATCCTCTGGGGGTGGGGGACAGCATGCATGCCAGGGCACTCTGTTCCTACTTGCTGGGAATATCAGTGGAGGATGTGCGTTAGAGAGAAGGTGGTTGCATGGCGGAGTGCTCCGTCCCCGCTTGCTGAGGGTGTTCTACCTTGGGAGTGGGGGGCAAGTTGCATGCAGAGCATGCTTCTCCTGCTCACTGGACATGCTCTATCAAGCATGGGTGAGGTGTGGAGGAGGACTATGTGAGGGAAAGGATCCCCTTCAATGTGGGCCATCAGAGATTTCCTGCATCCAGTATGTGAGCCAAACAATAAAGGAAGGTGGACCAAATTGAAAGGGAACAAGGAGGGGGTGTGATGGACCAGACTGATGGCCAGAGGTTCCCCCAATCCCTGCCTATATAGAGATTTCGTTTCAGAGTCTAGAGCCTAATCATAGAATTGTACAACCAGAAGGGATCTCAATAGCTACTATCTATGTTCAACTCCCTGCGCTGGACCAGGGGTGGGCAAACTGTGGCTCCTGGGTAGATGAAGTGCGGCTCTCAGCCAGGGCTGGTCTTGAGCCCTGTGCTTCATTGCATCTGCGTCTCAGTAGCTGAATTCCAGCAACTCCTCCGAATCTCAGCAGCCAGGACTGTAGAGCATCTGCTCCACCAGCCAATCATGAAGCGTGTGTGTGTGTGTGTGTGTGTGTGTGTGTGTGTGTGTGTGTGTGTGTGTGTGTGTGTGTGTGTGTGCACATCATGTGTGTGTGTAAGACTTGCCACTTTCAGCCTTAGGAGGAATTTTGCACATGGCTCTTGGGGTTGGAAACTTTGCTCACCCTGGATTGCATTGCGGCCCCTGTGGTTGTCCGGGGACGCCCGACTTGAAGTCCCCCCGGGTTGCCCGGGTGGCGACAATGGGGAGGGCATTCTCGGTGGCCGCTCCTAGGCTGTGGAACTCCCTTCCGATGAGTCCCGGACCTCCCCTCTTTCCGTAGACAGGGTAAGACCTGGCTGTTCCGCCAGGCCTTGGGCTGAACGAATCCCGCACAAGCTCCTAGTCTTCACCTATAAAGCTCTTCACAACCTTGCTCCCCTCTACCTCTCTGCACTTATCGCCCTCCATACTCCAGTCCGTGCACTTCGCTCCTCCTCTATCCCTTCTCTTGCCCTTCCACGCCTTCCCTGCTCCCCTAAGCGCCTTTGTCCCTTCTCACTTGCTGCCCCCCATGCCTGGAACTCCCTCCCTGTCCACGTCTGCCTTGCCCCCTCCCTTCATACCTTCAAATCTCTCCTTAAAACTCACCTCTTTCGCTCTGCTCTGTCTGACTCTTTATCCTGCTGAGCCACTATTCCTATACCTACGATCGGTTTACCCTTATCCTTGCAACATGGACCTGCCTGCTGTTATTCTCATCGTAACCAAGCCAAGCACGTGCACCTGAGACCTCGCATCTTCATGAATGTTAGACCCCTTGTCTCTCCCTCTGTTCCCCTTCCTAAGTCTCTCCCCCAGCTCCTGTCTCTCAGGTTGTAAGCCCTAGGGGCAGGGACCGTGTCTATTTTATTACTTTGTAAAGTGCCAGGTACACTGCTGGCGCTATATAAATGTTTGTTAATAATAATAATAATCTAAAACCAGAAGTGGACATATGGTGACCTGGAAGTTGCATGAGACTCTCAGGCTCCTGTACTAGCTCTTGCCAGAAATGGCTACATGGGGGCTTGTCCATGCAGCTTCCTCAAGAGCAAGAGAATCCGAACTGCCATTTCCACTGCTGCTGCTGCCACCAGAGTGTCCTAGGGGTTGCGGGAGCAGGGGCAGTGTGCCCTGAGCTGCATGCTATTGCTGCTGCCCAAAGAGAGCCAGAGCTTTGACTTGAGGGGATTGGGATTGGGCTTGAGGGAAGTCATGCAGCCCTATCCCCAGGAATATCTTGTGGCTCTCTGTGTTATGAAAATCTTGGCTCTGGCTTTGGGAACTTTGCCCACCCCTGAATTAAGCCACCCCTGACAGATGCTTACCCAGCCTCCTCTTAAACTCCTCCATCAACAGTGATACACAACTTCTTTTTGTACCTTGTTCCATTGCCCAACTGCCATTACGGTTAGGAAGTTTAATCTTTATTTTAAATCTTTATTTTTTTTATATAGCGCCCCCCTGCCATGGCAATCGGCCCACTTTACATAACACACAACTTTTAATCCTCACAACCACCCTGTGGGGTAGGTTAGGCAGAGAGAATATTATGACTGGCCCAAGGTCACCCAGTGAGTTTCCGGCTAAGGCGAGTCTTGAACCAGGATTCCCCCCCCCCCCCAAACGTCCTGGTCCAAGTTTAAATCTAAATTTACCATACTGCAATTTAAGTCCACTGCCTCTCATCCTGCCTCCGGTGGAACCCAAGAACAGTTATTCTCCGTCTGCCTCATGGCAGTCTTGTAAATATTTGAAAACTGTTATCATGTTCCCCCACCCGGGCAAGAAATACCTGTGTTGATGCAGAAGTTGGGAGCTGAAGTAGAAACATCACCAAGAGTCTCTGCAGACTTTTCATGAGGCTATATGTGGTACATTATTTATTTCCATACAATATTGAGTACTTTCTGCTATACAAGACTGAATAGAAAGAATTCCATCCCAGGGCCAGATCCAAGCCCTAACAAAGCTAACAAATTCAATGGCTTTTGGGTCACATTTCTAAAGATACTGGGCAGCACAGGGCAGCGGTGCCTCAGGGGTCTGTACTGAGGCCAGTGCTATTTAACATTTTTATTACTGATCTGGAAAAGGCAGCGAAGAGAGGTGGCCAGATTTGCAGATGACACAAAATTATTCAAGACAGCTAAGTACCAAGCAGACTGTGATGAGTTACAAAAAGATCTCACACGCTTGGGAAAGCGGGCAATAAAACAGTAAATGAAATTCATTGTTGGTAAGTGCAAAGTGATGCACACAGGAAAAAATAATCCTAATTATCATAGGCGGCTGGTGAGTTTTGTGTTTAGGGAGGCGAGTCTGCTGGTGGGAGGCAAGGGGACACTTGTGTGGTGAGATCCTGCTCCCTCCAAGTCTTTACCTCAGATATGCGCACTTTCCGTAATGTTATCTTTTAAAAATGAAATAGCTATAAGAGTTAGATGCACACTTTGAATTTCCCACAAGTTTCCACAGAAGTCGTCTGGGTCAAACCTTAGCATAAATGTACATTGAACTTCAGGAATACTGGATAGTCCTGTATGCTGAAATCTGCTATTACCATTTACATACGTTTATGCTAAAACTAAAACGTGATTGAGGCTGCATAGCTAATTGGACAGGAGCTCAATCCCTCCTCCCTCATGTCTCGAAGCCATACAATGGGCACCAGAATCAGTGGTTCAAACTGACAGTGGAAGGGGCAGAGCTAGGCAGAGATTACTCTATGTACAAGATACCTAACCCACGA
This sequence comes from Sphenodon punctatus, assembly GCA_003113815.1. Lineage (NCBI taxonomy): Eukaryota > Metazoa > Chordata > Lepidosauria > Sphenodontia > Sphenodontidae > Sphenodon > Sphenodon punctatus. The sequence continues at coordinate 14,627,263 of QEPC01007512.1, forward strand.
TTAGTGGCAAAGTTCCTGGGACCCATGAAATGAGACACTGGACCCCCAATTCACCCAGCTAGTCTAGTGGCACATTAGAAAGGACTGAGTTTACATTTTGCCCCGGCAGCAGAATCGTGGAGGGACTATGAAGACAGGTCAGTTCCCCTGAATTTCACATAGACATCTTATTTATTTATTTATTTCAAAATGTATATCCCGCTTTCTCCCGCCACAGGTGGCCCAAAGTGGCCATGAGAGGAGTGCCTTTTGCCATCATTGGTGGCAAGGGCTCAAGACCCTGGATGATTTACACGGGATAGAATACCTGCCTGCCTCCACACAGTCTTGCCAGCCACCATGCACAGTCTTGCCAGTTCCCAAGGAGGTGAGGAGAGGAGACCGCACTGGCGGCAGGGTTGAGCTTGCAGCCTGCTCCTGGTCTGAGCCCTTGGAAGTGGGGGGGATGTGGTGGCAGCAGCGCTGAGCGTTCAACTGGTCCAATCCTTTCCCGGGGGGTGGGGGAGAAGAGGAGACAGCAGCAGTGGTGGGGCTGAGTTCACAGCTTGCACCCGGTCCCAAGAGGAGGCGGTAGCAGTGGCAGGCAGGGCTGAGCTCTCAGCCTGCACCCTATGGGGATCACTGAGTGCCACTGCCTGGGATCAATCAGCCCCTAGTGCCGTGCCCACAGCTAAGGTCTGGGGGACAGGACTCTAGGGCTCAGTCACAGCCTACCTACCCCAGAGTGGGGTCAGCACAGCCCCCCTGCTTCGAAACAGGGAGATCTCCATGAGTGCACTGTTCTGGGGCTGCTCCACTACCTCAGACCAGGAGTACTTCACAGCTGATTGCCCTCTCAAATGGGGGGTGTCCCTGGGAAATCCTGTTGGCTCTAGGATTGAGCAGGAAGCCAGTATAAAACAGCCTCATCTCCTCCTTGCAACACCAACACTGCTCTCTGGAGCAGCCTCTGAAGCCATGAGACAACAACATGCCTAAACACAAGGAGGCAGCCTGGGCCAGTCAGCGTGCCCCATACCATCAGAGGCAGGGGCTTGGGAGAAGCACAATGCCGTCTGGGTGGCTGCAAGTTCCGGCTCCCAGCTGCAGAAAGAAGATTTTCAAGCAGGCAGAATGCTCGCTGTGTGGCGGAAGGGAGGGAAGTTGTCTGGAGATCTCAGAGGCCAGCAGCAGGGAGACTGACAGCTAAGCTTAGCTGCCCTAAGTCTTCCTATATGTGCCACCTCTGCTAATTATACATACACAATGCTGAGTTCCAAATTAGCTGCTATACTCAGAAAGGGATCTTTGAGTCATAACACAGGGACACCCTACAGAATTAGTGGGCAGCAGAGTTAAGACAAATAAGAGGAACTGTGTTTTTTTTTGTCACGCAACATACAAATAAACGGTAGAACTCATTGTTAGAGGACCCTGTGAAGGCCAAGAGCAAACGGGTTTTGTAAAGAAAAAAAAAGATTGGATAAATAAAAATTCTTACAGGTCCATCAATGGGTGTTAGTCAAGTAGGTCAGGGGCATAGATCTCTGACTGTTGGGGGCTGAGAGGGGATTAGCAAGAAATTAATTGCTTCATCATTAGGACTGTTTTTGATTCTCCAGAACAACCAAAGCTGACCACTGTTGGAGACGGGATGCTGGGCTAAACGGACCATTGGTCTGACCCAACATGGCACATATCAGAAACAGGCAGGAGAGTCCCTCTGCCCTAGGACTGGAAGTTGGATGTATTGGACCAGAATTTAATTCCTAGCCCTATCGCTGACTTCCTACAACCATAGGTTAAGTCCTTAATCTTTCTGTTCCTCAGCTTCCCAGCTCTGAAATAAGGCTAAAGAGGTGTCCCTTCTTGTACATACCTTTATCTGCCTTTTTTATTTAGGCTGTAAGCTCTTTGGGGCCGGCAGCATTTGTACTACATTGTGCACAATATAGCCCTGATCTTTGTTGGGACTCATTGGCATTATTGTACACAAACACCATTAATAATAATAAACCCCAAAATGGGAGTAACTATTACTTATCATCGCCATCATCTTATCGAGGAAGAAAAAGAAATGAATTTTTCAGAATGAGGGTCAACTTGAACCAAAAGGTCTGGAAGACTCATCAGTTAAATTTAAGACACTGTTATCGTTAGAACATTTGTGCAGAAGGCCCGATGTTTCCACATGCCATCTGTTCCTGCTTTAGATCTTTCATAAACGCAGCTAATGTTTTCAGTTGTTAATCTCAGTCATTCTTGGGAGAGCTTTATGGAGTTATAAATTCAATTTTTAGCTTGTATGACTCACAAAGCCACTAGCAAAAAAGTTTTTTCTTTAGAAGATGAACTACTTCTGTGATTTCCCCAGTAGACTCTCGAGTTTTGGTCCATATACAGGAAGCTTTGGGACAGGCCTCTTAGTCAGTCACATCCAATATTCAAAGTTAGTGAAACCTTAATGGGCAAGATTCTTAGGTAATTAAATGCAGCATAGTTCTAATGAAGCTGATGAAACTGCTGCTTTATACAATTTGGAGATTCAGTTCAACAAAGTACATCACCCAAGGCTAAATTACTCCCATTCTGGGCTTTAACCGATCCGCTGTGGGCACTGGATGCCTGGAGAAATCAGGGCTTAAGGAGACAACTTGGGGATAGGACTGTGTTGGGAAGGAGCGAGGCAATCAGGCTCTCCCCCTTTTTGGCCGTATCCCAGCACTGAGCATTGTAGTTTCATGAGATTCTGAATGGGGGCATGGCAATATCAGAAACAGGCAGGAAAGTTCCTCTGACCTGACCCCTTCCCAAAATGACCTCAGCCCCTTTGGGTCAGAGCCTGATGAAAGGTGGTAACCTTACCTGTAGTACACATTCCCAAATTGTGATCTACAGACCACTGCTACTCTGGGTTCACAGAACTGGTTGCAGCTATGGCATAGATGGCTTCAGAGCCCACCAGTTCCACAACCATCTCCACATGGGAAGGGAGACTGAGTGCATGACAGAGGGTGTAAACAGAGGAATGGCAGCCCCGGCTCTGCCCTGCCTCAAACCCAGGTGGTTCCGCTCCAGCCCTACTTGTGCTCTGGAACATCCCTGAGCACCACCAGTGGAGTGGGCCGCCTAAGCCCAGGGCAACCGGCACAAGGCTGAGCTGCTGCCTATTTGCATGGCATACAGCTGGTCGGCTGGTGTTTGCTTCAGGCAAAGCCATAGAGTTGCAGGAAGCAGCCTAAAGTGGCAGGTGACCTGCTCACAACTCTCTGGTGTGGGGGAGGTGCCACGTGGTTGGACCGTGGCAGCTGCCGCGTCCGTGTAAACTCAGCACAGGTGAGGCTGGATGTGGGGTATGCGGGGCTGGCCACCCCCAGAAGAGGTCAGGTGGTGGCCAGCCCCGGGTCCATCTGAAGAAATGCATAACGTGTGTGTGGGCTGGCTGCAAGACCACGGCCAGCACACATGCATTATGGTTAGTCCCTCTCTCCCTTCCCCTTCCAAGAGATTATCTCAGTGAGAGGGGGAACTGAAGCCACCCGACCTGTTCAGCTGTGGGTGTCCCACAATTAATGCTAAATTGAGTATTCGCAGTGGAAGCTGTTTCCGTCAGAAACAGACCATTCGCCTGTGCTTGCACAATAAGGAAACTTATTGGCTTTTTCACTATTTTCATGAGTTACCAGTAATTCTTCCGAGGCAGGAGCAGCCACACACCACATCACTTTCCTTACATGCTGCTTCTGTTTGCTTGTGTATTATTGCAAATTCACTACGTAACTTTAAACATTTCCCTTACTGGCTCCTTGTAAACTGTGTTTTGTAGGGATGGGCGAACGGGGTTCGGATGTTCAGGGTTTGGACCATGGTCGGTCTGTTCAGACGTCCGAACTGAATTAGAAAACGGCCAAACAGTTCGGTCATGTTCGGGTGAGTTCGGGGGCGGGAAAAACATGACTTCGGGTGGGAAAAATGTGACTGGAAGGGGGAGGCAACTGAGGAGCAGACTTCCTGGCACCAGGGGTGGAGACCAGGGGTTGTTTCAGTGCGAAATGATACCAATACCGAAAACCCCCTTCAAATTCAGTATCGGTATCGATAGCGCTATTTTCGAATGTTCGGCCAAGTTCCGCCGAACCAAACTCCACCGAACCGAACAACCGAACCCGAACTCGGGTTTTAAACCCAACAACCGAACATCCGAACCGCATTCTGTTCGCACATCCCTAGTGTTTTGATTGGCGTATTTCAAGGGCTAGCCCTTGTTTTCTGCATTCTGATACTGGAAACTTGTAAAATGCTGGAAATTTATTTATTTATTTAAATTTATATGCCACCCTTCTCAGGGCAGCTTACAGTTAAAATTAGCATTAAAAAAACCTAAAACCCGCACAAAACCCACACCCACAAAACCAAAAACCATCTCCCCCTCTCAACACCTCCACCCCTAAACCACCCACCAAATCCCATTCCAATCCCCTTATCCTTTTCAAATAAAGAAAGTCTTACACTGCCTCTGGAAGACACTCAAGTTTGGGATCAAATGAACCTCCAGGGAAAGGGAGTTCCAAAGCACTGGGGCAGCAACTGAGAATAGAATACCTCCCACTCCCCCGCAAGTCCTCGCCGTATAAGCAAAGCTAACAGAAGGTACCAACAGGGAGGCTCTCCCAGCGTATTGCAGGGGTCACGATGGGACATGGAAGGACAGTCATTAACAAAAGCCAAATAAACCATGCAGGATTCTTCTGGTTTTCATTTTTAACCCTGGAATGGCCAATATCAGCTTTTCTCTGATCATTTCACATTTCTGGGTGCACACTCCTAGTAGGAATATTTCCCGGGGCTCAGCCCCCCTTGAATTCAATCAATCCCCCCCCCCCCCGATTAAGCCCCAAGAAGCGCTAATTCAGTGGATTGTGAGGAAATACTGACAAACAGTTGCAAGCGCTCCCGAAGGTAGGTATTTCACGATGGTATGGGAACAGTCATTCTCGCCTTAGCCCTACCGACAATGAGCATGGGCTGAGTCACAGCCAACTCTGGCAGGAGTGTGATCGTTCACTGTAGTCTGTTGGTCCAAAACGTTTATAAGCCACTCCCCTACAGTGACCCATACTCAGTAATCAGAAAAGACCTGCTGCTAGTCCTGCATTGTACCTCCTTTCATGTTATTATTTCCTGACATTTTGCACTTTTCATATTTATGGACATTTTCTGCAATTTCAGAATGGCATGTGGAAATTCAACACCTTCTCAGTTTAGTGACAGATCTCCACATTGTCATACCATTCTGAAAATGCAGATAAGCGGTTTGTCACTGACAGCACAGCACCCTAGGACACTCAGCTCTCAACACTGAATGGGTGTGTGACCTGAGAGCCTGGCAATGTGGAGTAGGGTGCTGTGAAAGCTGCCAGAGGACCCAGCAGTGAAACCAACAGTATCCTGGTCAGTTTCACTGTCACCAGACGCTCTAATGTATCCCACACTGCACCACCAGGCACTCAGCTCACACAGCCATTCTATGCTGAGAGAGAAGTCTACTATGAGGATTTGTGGCAGGGTGCCTCAGCATGCTGCTACACCGGGCTTTTTCCAAAATGGATTTCGGATGAAATGGGAACCAGATCTCAGTTGATCTGAATTTCACTGGGCCCAGATTGGAGTGGGCAGAGTCCATCTTTGACAGAATCCTACCAAATAATCTGTTCCAGTCCTATCTCACATTAATAAGCAAAAGGCTCATCCAGCCCTTCACAGAAAAAATAAGGAAATTACTAATGAGAGGAAGGGAAAAGTTATGCGGGCACAAAAGTACAAACTCCATCACCAATCAAGACTTTTTTACAATATAGTGGGGAGAAAGCACCTTGCAAAATGCACTGTTCTTAATGGATATAACAGATACTCAGCCCCATCAGCCCTAACTACCGTCATGCTACTTTATCCCTACGATCTTACGAGATGTCATGGAGAAGTTTAAGGTTACCTTCCATTTACTCCTACATGGCAAGAAAGATAATGATGGCCTATTTGAAAATTAAAATGCCACCAATTATTTATCCAAATTCAAAATTATGCACACTGTGCTGGTGAATAAAGACTCAAGAAAAAAGTAAATCCTTGGGAGAGAGCATGGGACAAAAATAGATTAACTGAATCACGAATACAGGGGCGGTTTGTTTTGAGCCTTATTTATTATTCACGTGTGTTTGAAATGGGTAGGAACTCCACTTAATTTCCTGTCTCAACTTCCATTTGCGGCTGGAGGAAATATGATGCTCGGAAAAGGGAAATGGTAAATAAGCTTAAGAAACATCATTCTGCTTCAGAAAGTAAATGAGTGTCATCAGTTCCAGCTCCGAAACTATCTACCCACAGCTCGATGCTCAGATGGAATTAGAGTATGTGACATGGCATTTGTTTTCTAATGTTAAATATCAATACATCACCCATGCTACAGGCCAGCTCCTCTCCAAGGGCAGGCAGGCAGGCAGAGCTCCCTCAGAAGTTCTCTAGAGAACCAGAGGCCCAGACACTAGGGGCACAATATACGTAACTTCCCTTGAGAGTAAGGAGGAGTGCAGGTACAAGGTTGGGAGAGAGTCAGGCTGCTCCAGCGATCACACAGATCCAGCATGGCTGAGATAAACCAGGGTATTCCAAGAGAGGGAATACAAAGAGCATTTTTGTGTGTATGTGCGAGGCATAAGATTCCAACTGCAGGAGATGTGCTGTACTAGCTGCACAGAGGTAGGGTTCAAATAGAACAAAACCGCCACTAAATAAAACTACAAGCGTTTCTATACCTTCCGACATTTCAAGCACTGAAAGAGGGACAAGCCCCACCCCTTAGCCAATTGGCTCCACCCCCTCTTACACACACTTTTATACTTTCCACTATTCTAAGTGCATAAAAAAGACAGAAGCTTTCCTATTGATTATTCCCCTCTGTTTCTTGTCATTCCGTCATCTCCCCATTGTCCTCTCAAGTGCTTTTTCTGGGCGGCAACACAGACAGCGGTTCATGAGACTTGAATACAGGTCTTTTTGTCACTCTCTCCTGAAAGAGGGACTTTGATTCCCTGACAGAGGGATTCAACATCCAAATAATTTGTCTTTGACTCCTTTCTCTCCTTTAAACCTCAAATCGAATCTGTTTCTAAATCCCCTCCAGGGCCAGCCTTAGGATTTGCATGGCCCAGGGCAAAGATAAAATGCGGGGGCCCTGGTGGCCCCTCCCCCTTGGAGGCAACCTCTGTGGTGCCCTGAAGGGGGTCATGTTTGGGGCCCCACAGCGAGGGAGTGGTGCCTCCACAACCTGTCCTGGTGAAAACAGAGGTCACTGCGGGGTCCTCAGAAAGAGCGGGGCCCGGGGTGGCCACCCCTGGTCGCCCTGTGGTAAGACTGGCCATGAGCCTGTCGTCTCCCTGCACATCGCTAAGATCTGTCCTTTCCTCATCATCTCCATTGCTAAAGCCCTGTTCATGCTCTGGTTATCTCTCGCCTTGACTATTGCAGCCTCCTGCTCAATGGCCTTTCCTGCTCTCACCTTGCCCCCCCTTGTGTACTCAAAACTCTGCTGCCAAGGTTATCCACCTCACCCACCGCTTTGAACATGTTCAACCTCTCCTTTCCTCCCTCCACTGGCTCCCTTTACTCAAATGCATTCAGCATATGCTTCTTGTCTTTACCTACAGGGCTATTCATGGCGTTGTCCCCGCCCCAATGTCTCTACACTTGTCTCCCGCTGCAGACTCATCTAAAAAGCTCTGCTCCTCCTCTACTGCCACCCTCACTTGCTCATGGCTCCTCTGCTCCTCAAAATAGTGTATTCGCTCATTCTCCCTTGCTGCCCACCCATGCCTAGAACTCCCTCCTCAAATACATTCACTGTTCCCCCTCCCAACAAGCCACCCATTCCGTCAGGCCTTCCCTAGCTCCTCATCCCCGTATTCCCCTTCCTGGTTTTTCCATCACCACCTTCCCCTATGTAACTAAGCTAAGTACATGTACCTGCAACCTCACGCCTTCATGAGTGTATCCTGGTCTCTCCCTCTGTTGCCTCCACCCCTTGTCTTCCCTTCCTTATCTCTCTTCGATTGTAAGCCCCCAGGGGCAGGGACTATATCTATTTTCCACAGTCATAAAGTGACTTTCCTCACAGGGTTGAGATTAAAAGTTGTGTTAAATTGTTATATGTGAAGCGGTCTGAGTGCCATGCCAGGGGGAGTGCTAAATAAAATAATTAATAATAATAATAATAATAATGGACTCTCCTCAATAGGAACTGTTGGGGGGTATTCATTTCAGTATGACACAGTTAGCTCAACATTAGGGCTGAACATGATTTCACCCCGTTTCCATTCTGTAGGAACCAAGCTTTCTGTTCAGTCCTATCGGAACTCAGACCAAACAACAGTTTTGTCAAGTTCTGATTGGACCAAATGAAAACAACGAAACCACATTTTGTGCGTGTGGAAAATAGCCACTGTGCTTTTGCAGATGTGGAAAATGGCAGCAGTCATACAGTGCATGTGCAAAACGGCTGCTGATGTACAACAAGATGGTGGGCTGCCAAACCATGGCAGTGCGGTGGCAGCCATTACAGTGCATGTACCGTACGGCTTCCACCATTTTGGGCGTGTGCAAAATGGTCCGGTCAGAATTCCAACTGGAATATTAATAAGCCATCCTGATTTCATGGAAAAGTCCATAAAATCAGGATGGCTTATGTGAACTAGCGCTACACAACATGGCATGCTTCTAGGATGGCCATACCCCTGCTTTAAAAGAGGACGCTTATGAAAAATACATGTTGCAGGGCTGCATTGGTTCCAGTACAGCCCCGTACCATGTATTTTTCATAAGTGTCCGCTTTTAAAGGGGAGGTATGGCCACCCTACATGCTTCTCAGGCTCCAGCTGTCTCCCAGAGACAGAAACACTCTCCCTCTCAGCCAAACCAAGATGGCGTCCCAGCCTCCTCCTCGGCTTTCTCCTACCCACACACTGCCCGATTGGAGGTTTAGTTCCCTTTTTCTATGGTAGTTCAGCACAGTGGCAGCTGGTGAACATTTAGGTTGGTAGCACGGTTGGCAGAGCCAGCAGGGGGTGGGGCCAGCAATAAAATGTCACCCTTACATGGAATAGAACCACACAATGAACAAAAACCCCACAGGGTAGGCAAAATGAAAAACTACACAATGGTGGTGCCATGCAATAGTGAGCAAAATCAACAAGGAAAAAACAGAATTTGCTCCTGGAGATCAGGTGCTAGACAAAAGATTGACAGCTCAAGGCTTCAAGTGTGTTTTAAATAAGGGGGCATTGTATGTATGCATGATCTGCTTCACTTTTAAAAACTTCTGTTTTAAAAAGAAGAATCCACTCAGGAGAGAAACCCTGACACACAGGGGAGAATCTTTACAGGTGCCCTGACTGGGAAATTCTTGTAGAATGGGGAACAAAATTCAAAGGGGCTAACCCTATTTCTCCTTTCAAAAACACTAAAACTACACAAGGTTAAGTGCAAACTGCGAAGCAAGAATTTTTGAAGTGTTCACGCTGCAACAGAAAGACTGTAGTAACCAAAATAAATTATTTGGAAAAGCTTCTATATTCTGTGTGCTTTCCCCCTTCCTTCCTTCGTCTGTAATCTTTTCTACTATATGAAACCACTAAAATATCCCAACCTACTTAAATGTTTCCTCCACAGAAACTCAGCCTGGGAGCCCTGGTGCCTGCCCATCATGCTCCCGTCGGGTGGCCCTGTGGCTGCCTGGAGCATGCTTACTATTTCAGGGCCATGCTAGTGGTCCCCCGCTCCCCACTCCTTTGTGCTGCCCACTGGGTGCCCTTGGGCCCACCTCTGGCCTTTCCTCCCCTCTGCACATTTGTGGATGCCTGGGGAGGTGTTTCTTGTCTAGGGCTGCCCATTTCAGGGTGCCCCTTCCCAGTACACTGCTGCAGATGCCTATTCACCCCAAGATTGTGCACATGTGCAATTTGCCACTAAGCACTATTGTGCATAGACACACTGTTGCTGCCGTCTTTGCTCTCTAGACCACATCCGCCTTGCACCCTCCCTTCATACTTCAAATCTCTCCTTAAAACTCACCTCTTTCGCTCTGCTCTGTCTGACTCTTTATCCTGCTGAGCCACTATTCCTATACCTACAATCGGTTTAGCCTTATCCTTGCAACATGGACCTGCCTGCTGTCATTCTCATCGTAACCAAGCCAAGTACGTGCACTTGAGACCTCGCATCTTCATGAATGTTAGACCCCTTGTCACTCCCTCTGTTCCCCTTCCTATGTCTCTCCCCCAGCTCCTGTCTCTCAGATTGTAAGCCCTAGGGGCAGGGACCGTGTCTATTTTATTACTTTGTAAAGTGCCAGGTACACTGCTGGTGCTATATAAATGTTTGTTAATAATAATAATAATTTGCACTACATTTCCCAACATGCTCCAAAGAGCAAAGATGGTGGCAACGGTGTGTACATGTGTAATAACTCATAGTCGAAAACTGTGCTATTGCACGTGGTCTTGGGGTGAATGGTGGCATCTGTGGAGGCTAACAACGGCAGCACGATGGAACCAGTTTGTGGGAGGCTTGGGCCCTGACCTTTGGGCAGGGGGCGGCTGCCTGGTGGTACCAACCGCCACTGGTTCAGCATCATGAGTTTCTTTTCCCAAGACAAAAACCGTGGGGGACTGAAGCCCACGGTTCAAAGTACTATTCTAAAGTTTAGAATGTTTACAGTCTCAACAGTCTCTGAATAACACATCCCTCCCTATGTGCCCCCCCCTCCTCTTGTCTATTCTAGATTTTAAGTCCCTTGGGGAAGGTACATGTCTCTAGTCGCAACTGTATGGCACCAGGCACATTGCTGCACCTATGTAAATAATAAAATAATATACAAACCTTAACATGGTTCTGTGCTGTGGCTGCTAATCTGGGATTTAGGGTGTTTCTAGACAAGACCCGTTTCTTGCGGACTCCTGAAGTCCGTGAGAAAGTTGCGTGGTGGGCGGGCGGTGTTCCCCCACCGAATCTGGAAGTCGGCCAGCACCACTGAAAACAGCGCATTCACACATGGACTGAGATCCAGACTTATGAAATCCTGATATCAAGGTCTCATAAGTCCTCCATATCTTCATCCATGTGCGAGCTGAGTACACTTTTTTCAACAGTGCTGGCTGACTTCTGGATTTGGGGTGGTGGTGAATGTCTACCCCACCCCTCCGCGCAACTGTGTTTCTCCTGGACTTCAGGAGTCCGCAAGAAATACGTCTCGTCTAAAAAGGCCCTCAGTGGAAACAGTTTTAATTACAGACTTCACCACAGACACCCTGTGTTCGGCTGCTCAAGTGAGTTTGTCATTCTAGGCCTCCATTCCCAATAAGTAAATGGAAATAAGAGTGACACTCCTTCATTACCTCATCTGGGAGTTTTAGGGATAAATTCATCAATAATGTGAGGTGTTTAAGATGCTACCACAGGGGTGGGAATCTTTCCCCTCCACAAGCCACTCTGAAAATTAGTTCAAGCTCTGGGGGCCACATAGGAGTAGGGGACAGGGGTGCTAAAGGGGTGTGCTCAGAATGGGGGAAGAAAAGGGAGAGTCAAGATCATTCCCTCATCTCTGCTCCTTTCCCCTGAGCTCACTCAGTGCTTGAGGGTAGGGACTGGATCCTTGGACCAGATCCAAGAACTGGAAAGCGTCCAATTAAAATAAAATAAAAAAGCAGTGGGCTGAATTTGGCCCATGGGCTGCAGGTTGTCCACTCTTGTGCTACCGGCATGTGTTTTTCATGCTTTAATTAAAGGCACCGTGCTTCAACTCTTTCCTGACTTGCAAAGGGAAGATTTTTGATTCAATGGCTGCAGACTTTCTGTACTGACTTTCTCATTGTTAGCTTTGCAATTGCGACTGTGTGAATTGCTTATTTTAAAATTGAAGGTAGAGTTACACCCGTCAGGATAGTACAGGCCCTCTTAATGCCAAGTCCCATCTGCAATCAGGCTTCTACACAATTGCGTATGGCTGGGGCCAGTCCTAGCCGAAAAGCCATTGAGCATTTTCAGAAGGATTAAACAAGGAAGGCACTTGAACAACAGCCCACTGAATAGAAGCTGTAATTGCTAAATGAAATCCATTCTTTTAAATAAAATGAATAAATTTAGACCTTGGCCCATGGCCCATTTTGTACGCCTGTATTGGCAACAATTGCCTTTTGTCTTCTTTTACCATGAATGATGAAAAAGATCACTCTCTTTTGTGTCTCAGCATTGATATAAGACAGACTCCCCCAAACGAATCACCCCCTCTATTCCGAGAGGAATGCTAAGTGGTTCGGCAATGCTACAAACATACACACAATTAATTATTATTATAATTATAAACATTTATATAGCGCCAGTCATGTACGTGGCACCGTACAGAACATAGAAATGGACGCAGCCCCTGCCTGTGGCTTACAATCTAAAATACTTTTCTACATCCTGCCACTGCCATGAAAGTTGCCTTTTTTCTTCCCCACACCAGGGGAAGCACGCAGAGACAGTTCAAAATGGCAGCTACCACAGATACGCAGCTTAAATAGGGAACAGTAACTTCTCACAGCTGAGGGGAGGTAACCAGCAGAGAGACTGGAAATGAACAGCGGCTTAGGTGTGGATGATGAGAGTAACTGTAAGAGGTTGGACATACCATGCAAAAAGTGGAGGAACTGAGCTTCAAGACTGGCCTTGCAGCAGGTGGCCAACAAAAGCTGCTAACAAAGAGAACAGAGGTTACCATCAATGTGTAGACTGCAAACTATGTGGAGAAGTAACTGCACCAGTACCTCTAAAATTTGAAATCGTAGCAATTTATGATGTTTTTGGATTTGGAATTTATTTTGAGAAAATTAAGAGGTGGTTCATTTTGGGGTGTGTCTTTATTTTATTTATTTAGATTTCTACCACACCCTATCCCAGAAGGCTCAGGATAGCTTACATAAAGACCCTGCATAAAAGTAAAACACATAAAACAATAAAAGACACCCACCCATAGAACGATAAGACACCCACCCATAAAACGATAAAAGACACAAACACCCAACTCCACTGACCAAGTTGTGCAGTGGAACCTTGTTATAGAATGTGTCATTATAATGTGAATTCAGATAGAATGCAGTAGTGACACTGGCTCCTGATGTTCTATTTCCATAACGACAAATATTGAACTGATCAATTCAAAATGGACACATTCCTCAAGGTGAGCAAAGCAGACAAACTGCAGGAGTCCCTTTGATGTGCACGGGGAGGAGCATTAGCAGTCTGTCAAAAGACCTCAACCCAGGTGAAAGTCACATCAGTACTGTAGTTAATTTTTTAAGAGTTAGAGTTAATGGCAGGGATCAGAATTGGTTTCAATACAAACCTTGCATGCATGGAATCAGCTCCTTATCAGAGACTGGATTATTTTATGCCTGGGTTTAAGCAGGTGTAAAATGCTCTGGTTCCTGATAAGGTGCTGACTCCATGAGCACAACAGACTTGTATTGAAAGCAACCCCATTCCCTGACTAAGCCCAGCCATTATCTCTTAGGTGATGCAGGCCTGGTGAAGCTTTTCAATGGGCTGGGATCTTTTGACAAATTGCTAGTGTTCTTCCCTATGCACAACAAAGAGTTTCTTGTGGTATGTCTGCCCTGCTCACCTTGCGGATTGTGCCCATTTTGAATTGCTGCTAATGTGTCTCCCTGTACAGACCCGAGGGGCTCCTGTGGTGAACCTGCCTGATTCAACCTGTGAATTGTGCTACTGTGACTCGTCAATGTATGCAATGGAAAAAGTTAGCATCCTCATTTCTCACACGAATTCAGATGTAGCACAGTCTACAACACTGCACTCAAGTTCTGCATTATAAAAAGGTTCCACAGTAAAAAGGGATCTAGAGACGATCCTGGAAACTACAGACCAGTAAGCTTGACGTCTGTGTGGGGCAAAATGATGGAAACCATAATTAAGGACAGAATTACAGGGCATGTTGACAAACATGGCTTAATGGGGAAGAGTCAACATGGATTTAGTAAAGGTAAGTCATCCCTCACTAACCTGTTGGAATTCTTTGAGGGTGTAAATGAGCATGTGGACAAGGGAAACCCAGTAGATATAGTGTACCTGGATTTCCAGAAAGCATTTGATAAGGTCCCTCATGAGAGACTCTTGAGAAAGTTAAGAAGTCATGGGATAGGAGGTAGTGTCTTACTATGGATCAGAAACTGGTTAAAAGATAGAGAGCAACAGGTAGGACTAAATGGTCAGCTTTCACAATGGAGAGATGTAAAATGTGGTGTGCCTCAGGGATCTGTATTGGGACCAGTGCTGTTTAATATATTCATTAATGATTTGGTAAAGGGTGTTAAGAGTGAGGTGATCAAACTTGTAGATGACACCAAGTTATTCAAGGTAGTTAAAACACGAGCAGACTGTGAGGAACTGCAACAGGATCTTACGGTACTGGATGCCTGGGCATCTAAATGGCAAATGAGATTTAATGTGGACAAGTGCAAAGCGATGCACTTAGGGAAAAATAATCCAAGCTATGTGTAAACAATGCTGGGTACTAAGATAGGTGTTACCACTCAGGAAAAGAATCTGGGAGTGGTTGTGGATAATACAATGAAATCCACAGCGCAGTGCGCAGCAGCAGTCAAAAAAGCAAACCGAATGTTAGGAATTATTCAGAAGGAGATAGAGAATAAAACTGAGGATGTCATAATGCCTTTATACAAATCAATGGTTTGACCACACATCGAATACCATGTACAGTTCTGGTCGCCCCATCTCAAAAAAGACATAGCTGAACTAGAAAAGGTACAGAGAAGGGCAACAAAAATTATCAAGGGCATGAAAGGGCTCCCATATGAGAAGAGGCTTGGTAAGTTGGGGCTCTTCAGTTTGGAGAAGAGACGACAGAGGAGAAATGATAGAGATCTATAAAATCATGAGTGGTGTGAAACAAATAAACAAGGAGCAGTTATTGACACTCTCAGCTAGTACTAGAATTAGGGGACACTCCATGAAACTCATGGGTGGCAAGTTTAAAACAAAATTAAAGAAATTATTTTTTCACTCACAATTGGGTTGTGGAATCTACTGCCAGAGGTTGTGGTAAGGGCCAGTACTATAGCTGAGTTTAAAAGAGGTTTGGACAAGTTTCTGTACGATAGCTCCATTAGCAGCTATTAGTCAGACAGGATCAGGGAACATGACAGGAGCTGGGGGGAAACAACAGGGAATGAATCCCACATTGTGACCTGTTGGGTAATTCTCCCAAGCCATCGTGATTGGCCACTGTCGGAGACAGGATGCTGGGCTAGATGGACCATTGGTCTGACCCAATATGGCACTTCTTATGTTCTTAGTATTTATGTGTTTACTTATTTATTTAAAGACTTCTAGCCTGCCCTGCCCTGAAGGCTCAGAGCAGCTTACAAAAAGCATAAAATATAGTTTAAAAAAAATTAAAATACAATTTACGGGGAAAAAACCCACCAACACCCCACCAACAACCTTCCACCTGATCCCTATTCCTGCCCACCCCAACACTTCCTACCTTCCAATCTTTCTCCCTACACCCTACCACCCAATCCCATCCACCCCTACCTCTGCCCACCAAATGCCTGGCCAAACAAGAAGGTCTTAAGTCTTCTTTGGAAAACGATCAGGCTCGGGCTCAGGCGGACCTCCAACTGTGGGGCAGCCGCAAAGAACATAGCTCTGCATGTCCTTGTAGTAAAATCTTCGCGGGCAGTTGGTACCCACAAGAGAGTGCCCTCGACCGACAACAGAGGCTGCGATGGAACATAGGGGAGTAGGTGGTCCTTCAGACAACTGAGGCTCAAGCATTTTAGGGCTTTAAAGGTTAAAACCAGCGCCTTGAATTGTACCCCGAAAGCTACTGGCAGCCAGTGCAGACCACTGGTGTAATGTGCCCCAGGCAACCTTCAATCTTCAAGGGCAGCCCCACATCACAGTAGTCTAGCCTTGAGGTTACAAAGGCATGAAAAATGGTGGCCAGATCCAGATCTGATAAAAATGGTCACAGCCTTGTCTCCAGATGAAGTTGTGGAAAAGCACTCCTGGCCACTACTGCAACCTGGCAATCCAGGTGCAGCAGTGGATCCAAGAGCATCCGAAAGCTGCAAACCCAAGTGATCAAGGGAGGCTGGACCCCATCAATAACAGAGGTTCCTACATCCTCCAGGTCACACAGGCGGCCAACCAACTCCACCTCGTCTTGTTTGGATTCAGCTTCAATTGGCTCATCTGCATCCACTCCCCAATGGTAGTCAGGCACTAGGTAAGCGTGGAGACTGCAGGACCTGGGTCAGATGAAAAGGAGAGATAGAGCTGGGTGTCATCAGCATGCTGATGGCACTTCACTCCAAATCTCCAAACAACCTCGCCCAGCGGCTTCATATACATAATGAACAGGAATGGGGACAAGATGGAACCCTGTGGGAGTCCACAAGGGAGCTCCTGAGGGGACGACGCGCCACTGCCCATCCCCACCCTCTGGGTTCTCCCAGCCAGGAACGAGCAGAACCACTCAAGGACGGTCCCACGCACCCCGGACAAGTCTCACAGCTGTATCAACACCATCCCACAATCAACTGTATCAAAGGCCACCAAAAGATATGCCAGAATCGACAGGGTCCCCTGTCAATTTCCAAGCATAGATTATCAACCAAGGCCACAAGCACAGTCTCAATGCCATGCCTGGGACAAAAACCTGATTGACATAGGTCATGTATCCAATAGCATCGAGATGAGCCCAAAGCTGCAAGGCAACCACCCATCCATTAACCTTTCTAAAAAGGAAGGTTAAAGAAAGGGCAATAACTGGAAGGAGTCAATCAAGAGATTGTTTCTTGAGCAGGGGACAGATGACCACTGTTTTGAGACCATCAGGCACCCTGCACTCCCAAAGGGGGGCATCAATAACCTGTAGCAGGGCCCCACTTTACCATGAGGTAAGTGTTGTCAGGATTAGGGCCCAAGAGTCCAACCTCTGGCCATCCATAGTTCAACCACTAGAACCTAGCCACAACCACGGATACAAGTCATTAAATAAATAAATAAATAAATAAATAAAACCGCAGTCCCAGGCTAGCTCTTTGCCAACTCGCATACACTCTCAGGTGTCCTTCCTTCAGGCATCCAACCTTCTCTGGCAGCTTCTCCAGGAGATGTGCTCTCCTCGCTGGTTCGGAGCAGACTGCCTCTTTCTGGATTGGCCTCTTCTCTTATAGCCCAAGCCACGCCCCAAACTTAGCCACTTCCTGTGGTGGCCATTTTAGATTCACTTACATGGCAGATGCCATCTTGTGGCACAGCCCTGCCACACCACCTCAGCCAGAAATGCCCCCAGTGTCTCCCGAATGGCTTTCACCAGCCAGGACGGCATGGATCTAACTCACAACTTATCGCTTGCACCTCACCAAGTACATCCTCTCCATCAGTGGGCAAGATTAACTGAAGCTGATAAAAATAAACAGGACAAGACCGAGTCTCCTCAACCCCAATTTCTGATTCTGCACCCAAAGTGGCAGTGCTCAAGTCAAACCAAATACAAACAACTTTATCTGCAAAGCAGATGGCAAACGCGTCACAGCAGGCAACCAATTACTCTAACTCCAGGTATAGACAGCCAGAATTTAATAAGTTATTTACCGCCTGAAAGACCTCTGCTGGATAGCACTTTGCAGACACTAGGGTAGCAGCAAAGAAAGCTATAGCCACGGCATAGTCCTTCAAAAATAGTCTGTGCTGCAGTTGGTTGGTTTTGGCATGAGTTGAGCACCACCGGTGCTGTAAGCTCCTGCCCTCTCATTTAGCAGCCTCAAGTCCTCTGTATACCAGGGAGACCCATGTTGCAGCTGCAGAGCGAGCAGACACCCAGGTGCCACCATGTCGGCAGCATACACACACACATATTTGAATGCAGTTGAATAAACAATAGCATCTTAAGAGCCCTGAGGAAAGTTTCTACCTAGTGTAGCTTTCACGTGCCTATCTCAAAGCACTTTACAAACACAAACTCATCCTCTATGAGGTAGATGTTCTTAATACCTATGGAGAAACTAAGGCGAAGAGTATTTAAAAGGCTTGCCTTCATTCAAGTAACTCAGCAGCAAAGAAGGGAACAGGCCCCAAGAGGCTGTGACAGCTCTACCAACTCAATCACACTTTGAAATCCTGTCATTCCAAACCACTAGGTCTAATATAGCTAAATACCCCAATTTGGTCCATTGTGACTGAAGTGCATTAATGGAAGTTTTATATGTTTGCTATTTCCGTGCTAGTCTTTGGGGAAGCTTTAAGTACACCACAGCAATGTGCTTAGAAGTTGAAAAGACCCAGGATGCTTTCTGAACATTTCCTCTTCTTCTCTCTCATTCCCCAAAGAATCAGAAAAACAGCTGACTGTCTCACCCAATTTTAAAAGAAGGGCTGTATTAAGTCTGCACAACAAGTGAGCTATTAAAATAATGAATGTTCAATTAAAGGCTTAAATCAGGCCATAGTTTCAGACCATTTGTCATACTTCAAGCAGTTCTGAAAGAGAAATGTACTCCTCTTTGTAATTTTAATAAATTTTATTTCCCGAAATGGATCCCATGTTTCATTACAAGGAGAAAGGGAATGATGGCGACAGACTGAAAAAGAACAAGGCGACCTTTTGCCAGCAGAAAAACTGCAAGCTGAGAAAAAACTAGGAGCTAAAACCAAGAAAACTCCCATTGATATCAACAGCAGCATCATGGGATGGTTTGGGATTACTGTGAAGTCACTGTATAAGTCTGAACAGGTCAGCCACATGGTAACTCCAATGTGATCCATGGCAAATGTCCATTCTGCTTCTACCAAGGATTGTCTCAAGCTTACTATGTCATGGTGTTGATGATGGCCTCAGTCTTCCCTAAAACGGGTACAACCCCCCACCCCCACCCCTCGCTGTATAATCAAGGGCCAGTAAACTTGCACCAGGAGGGCTTAGAGGGATGGGCCTCACTGGTGACCAAGGGCCGGCAAACGCGGAAAAGGGAAGCTTGAAAGGATAGCCCCCATAGCAAAGAGGGGCTTGTAAAAAAGGATCGGGCCCAGCCACCATGGAACCCAGCAGAAAGCAGGTCACTCATGTGAAATACCAGCCTGAACCTGGGGGAAAAGAGGAAAAAGGAAAACGTCCAGAGTAAAGTATGGGGCCATTAAGAGGCATTCTTCCTATTCAGTAGAGCACCAATGACTGGAACTTGGAGCAGCAACACTCACCCACCCCTCTTAAGAAATCCAGGTGTTCTCTCTCGCGCCTTTTGTGTCCCAGGGAGTCGATCGTTAAGCCCTCGTCTCATCCTTAACTACCTTCCAGCCACTGTTGTTTACTCTTTCCCCCTGTGTCAAAAGTATCTTATGCATCTCCAATAGCCCTTTTTGTGATGGAAGTAGAAGTTTCGGTTCTTCCCCTCATCAGCGCATTGTACACACCATACGGCACAGCTTAGTCTCTCAAATCCTTTGTCCAGTACCCTATAACTGCTCCTGATTTTCCCCTCAACCTCTGAGAAATCTTGGAACGCAGATACGTGCAGTTCGCTCTGAACGTGTCTGTGCTAAGGGGTCTCCCAGAATTTGGTCTGCCCCTCTCTTTTTCTTCCACCCCCCCCCCGAACTGCGCTGGATCCCAGGCTGCTGATCCCTTGTGCAATCAGCTAGGAGAGCTGGTCCAGCTACAGGTCCAATCTCTCTCTCTCTCCCCCTTGCTGTGCCTTCACCGGACCCTCCCTCCCCCCCTCATTTTATGTTTTCCCTTTTTGTATGCTGCCAGCCAGACCGGGGCTGTGTTTCAGCATTAGCTTGTGTGTGTGTATATGTGTACCTTATTTTTGCCTTTGTACTTCTGTTTTTATACAACAATAAACCTGTTTCAGTTTTATTGAACCTTTCTCTCTCTCTCTCCTTACAATTTGGGGAGGGTAACATAAACTGACTGTAGCGCGTGTCGTTCCTCAGATTGATCCCTGGGACACGTGGGGACCTCTGATTTGACTAATTTGGTTAATTCCCCTAAATTAAAGAAACGAGTGGATATTGGGGTACCGACCCCCCCCCAATAATCACACGTGTACTGAGGTCTCCTGTTAACAATGGGGTGGTAACAGAAGTGACAGCTGAGCACTGTCATCATCACATGACCCGGGTTGGGAACCCGCCAGCAACACAGTCTCGACCAGGTCCAGCCAGCCAACAAACATGCCAGAGGCAGGGCCACCAGGGAGAGTGGAGAGCTGCAAAAAGGTGCGGCTGCCCAGCCCTGCCCTGCCCACGCGCTGTGCTGTGCCCAGCACCCCGCTGGGCAGACAGTGACGTTGTTGCAGCCCATGAGTCAAGAACTGTGCTCCCCAATGGAGACTTCATGGTCATTTAAATTGTGTCTGCCTAGTGGATAATGCAGTATGAAGAAACATGCCACAATAATGCCATTCTACCCTTGCAGTGACACATCATTGGGATAGGGAAAGGACCAGTTTGGATTTGAGCGCTACATTTGTGTCTCCTTGAACCAGCCAGTAGGAAACTGGCCCTTAATGTCAGTTAAACAAGAAAAGCTTGTCATTTGTTACTTTTGTTTAGAGGTTCTCTATTTTTTAAACCATGCCCCCCCTTCCTGTTGTCTGTGATATCTAATGCACCATGGTGCATAGACATAGGTATATCTTGCCTCATCTCTCCTTTGCCACCCTACACCTTATCCCTGTTTTCCCCTTGCCCCCCCCTCTTTCTGGTGTTCCTCCCTTCCCTCTTTGCTGCTGCTACTCTAACTTCCTTTGCTCAAAAGCGGCTAATAAGGAGAAGGGGTGTGGTTTCCAAAATGGAGCTGATTCGTTTGCTTCTGGGATGTTGATTTTTGTTAGTGGCTGCAGCAACAATCAAACTTTGAATTAGAAAGTGGGCAGGACCACCACCATTTTGATCATGGGGTTTGGCAGCTGTGCCCCTTCTTACACCACTCCCACGATATATTCTGTACCTGCCAAACACATTCCCTTGGGCAAGTTAGTTTAATGCTGGGTCTGAAAGCTTCAAGGTTCTTCCTTATGCTGAATTTTCATCTTGTTATCCCAACAAGATGGTTGAGAACATCAAATTTGCCGATTAAACCCTCTCTGCGTACTGGCTGATGTTTTGGGGATGCAAACATCTGTAGACATTTCCCTTTGAACTCCCAGTTCAGCTAACTCCACTTGGAAAATAAGCTTTGGCACCCGAGAGCCATGCTACACACTGCAACCATGACATCAGTTGTATTTCCATGGCAACACACCGTCTCTCCCTGCCCCAGCCATAGGTATGCACTCCCTGTAGAGTTAGGTTGCAGATACAGATCATTATATTTAATCTGAACAAGTGTGTACCTGAGCTGACTCCTGTTTCAAGAAGCCGCAGAAGAAATTAAATTTCACTCGCCGCTTCCTTCTCCTGCATCCCAGTATCATTACTAGCAGTGCCATGCCATTACTTGCTGGCATTTTGCATCAGAACATAATGATCCAATATCAGATAATGTTAAGATGCAAAACCACTCAAAACACCACACAGCAATTTTCTGCTCAGTTTCCCAATTTAACCTGAATTGATACTGCATTGTAGGTTTGGATGGGGTTCAGAGCCTACTCTAATTATAATAGCATCTTGGGCAGCCATAGTCTCTTGCAAGCTGCCCTTTTGATATTGGCCTTGATAGTACAATTAAGAAGCAAGGAAAGGAAGAACCTGATTCAAAGATTTAGCCTAATAAACACTAAAAGGCCCTTATTCAAATGTCTCTGATTTATAGGGCCGCTGCTTACAACTCCACTTGGCTTTGAACTATATTGATGTTTGTGATGAGTTATAAATAACCACTTTGCTACATACACACATTTTTGTATTTAACTTGTATATTCCTCAGCTGCCTGAAAAATAAAGCACAGTTCTGCTAAGCATCATAGAGTCCGACGGTTATTGTCGCTCCTTGATTTCTGCCTCAGTCAGCTTGCGAGTCATTTCTACCCCTTCCTACTATCCGTCATCGCTGCAGAGCTCTGGGCTCAGAGTCAAAGCAAGTTCCTTCCACCTCATGCATCACCAGCAGAGATACGTGTTCAGCAGGCCAAATTGTGCCCTCAGAGACATCTGGACAACCATTACCCTTAAGTGCATTTGCACAGGTGACATGGGGAGCATAATCAGAAGACAATGGAGTTGCACAGGGGCAACTGAGGGCATCATTTCTCCTGAAGTCAAACCAAATAACAGGAAAGAAAATCTACTGCCCTTCTGGCGGTCCTTACCATTTCTTTTAAAGTCCAGAACAACACAGAGACACAAATTTAGCAGGCACTGTAGGTAGACAGGAAGCTCTAGAAGTAAATGTAATTTTAACTGCAAGGGCAAGCTGACTTTTCAAAGAAATTATTCTTTAAGACGTAAATCACAGGGTTATGAGCTCTTGTGGGATTTTTTTTGGTGCCTTGCAATTTTAGGGCTACTTAAAACCAAAAATCACAAAATTCACCACGAAATGAAGGTAAACCGATTTTACATTAAAAAACCAACAAAATGCTACATTTTGAGTCTTCTGGGCTGAAAAGTGAAATTTGGGAGTGTGACTGCAGATCTGGAAACCAAAGCACAAATGTAAAAAAGATCAAACAAATCTATGACTTTTAAAATCCAATTTGGTTATTTTGGGGGTTGTGGCTCATGAATTCCATCTAGTGCTAAATTGAAATAGCTCTTCCCTCTGCAGATTTCCCCCCCCACATTTTCAGAATGTTGGCTGGATCTGTGGCAGAACTGCCGCCATCTTGTGCAGGCAGTTCACTCTGGTTAAGTGCAGACTGTATCATATTCCAGTTCATGTTTTGATGAATAGCAGACTCATCGAAAACAGAATCCAATCTGGGATTTCATTTCAGCCCTATTTTGAACTTCTGAGCCTAGCAGACATGAACTCCTGAGCAAAGGCTAGGTGTCGGACAGATGAATGGAAACACATCTTAGACATTTAGAAGTTGCCCTGTGTTCATTCAGCTAACACTCTTTTAGAGTGAGCAGTGGCACAAACCCACATTCGGAGTTTAATATTTATCACTTCCTTTGCTCTTTGATTATTTCTGTTCTCCACCACTGGCTGGAGGTACATCAATAGCTGTGTGAATGCATGTTGCTGTTCAACGTCTATGCAGGTGCTGCCAGATGGGGGCCTGAGATTGCCCCAGGCCATGTTGGCTGCTAACCTGGGCTGTGACCTCAGCAAATCTCGGAGGTCACAGTCGGAGCTAAGGCCCATCCATCCGGGCCACAACGGGTTCATTGACCACCATGGCTGTCTATCATGCCAGGGGTGGGGTGCTGGGAGCTCTGCATGGGCAGGGCCACCATCCCACCTTTTTGTTGGTGCTCCTTGCCCTACCTGGGCGGCTCCTCAACCGCAGGCACATCAGTTCAGTGTTGCCTGGGATTTTCCTACCCTACCAGTCACACATCTGTTTTTACCCACTAAATAAGGAATGGGTACCAAGTTTGCAAGGAGAAAGGGTGTTAGGTGAATGATCCCATAGAGCAGATACATGGAAACATGTCACAAGCCAAAGAAATCACTCTGCTAAGGATTTTGTTAAGCACAGTGAATGAAACAGCTGCCACATTATTATTATTTATTATTATTAACAAACATTTATATAGCGCCAGCAGGGTACCTGGCACTTTACAAAGTAATAAAATAGACAGGGTCCCTGCCCCTAGGGCTTACAATCTGAGAGACAGGAGCTGGGGGAGAGACTTAGGAAGGGGAACAGAGGGAGAGACAA
>QEPC01007512.1:14659026-14713594 GCA_003113815.1 Sphenodon punctatus
AGAACATCTAAATACGCCTCTAGTCCCCACTTAGATTTAACTAACCCAAACCCTGGAGCAACTTTCCAACCCCCTAAATCTGCCATGTCCTCCTGTCGAGCCATATCCTTGAGTCTAGTTTGAACGTCACTAATAATGGCTTTTGTAGATTTTTCAAAAAAATATGCGAAAGAGAACCCTTGAAACTGGATGAGGTAACCCAGGTATCTTAACCATGGGTACCCTCGTGGGCCAGAGTATTCTAATTCTTCGCCACTGTATTTTCATTTTTGTTATTCAGTACTGAAAATGAAAGAGTCCACTTTCATTTTTGTTATTATAATAACGAAAATGAAATGAACATCCCCTACTAGTTGTCACTACTCAATGCTAGTCACAAGATTCACACACCACCGCTGCTGCTTGATAAAGAACCTAGCAAGCCAGCCCTTGTACTGGGTGGTGGAGGCCATGAGTTCATCAAGGAGTGCAAGAACAGCTCTGAAATGAATTGTCATCATTTTGGGAACCCTGCTGAATATTGGCATTTCGGATGAATTTCACTCACTTGCTGCTTTCTGGATTTCCACCAGCAAATTTCTGTCATTTTTATCACTTCTGTCTCATCGACAAGCTACCAATGGGAAAATGGGGTACACAGTGACCATTTTAAGGAAAGGAAACCGAATACACGTACATAAAAAAGGAAATTAAAAAATTATACAAAAGTTAATGAAAACAAAAAGGGGCAAAAAAATAAAAAGCAAACAAACTGACAGAAGTACACAAAGGTGTTCCCAAATGGGAAACCATGTGAATCACTGCGAAACCAGTAACTTTACACTTCACAGGCAAAGAGGCAAATTGCCCATTTTCATTGAAAACGGTATTCACGGTGATAAATCATTTCAGCTCTACGCAAGAAGTGGTAAGGATTTCACACCGTGTCTGTGTTGCTACCAGTTCGAAGAGCATGGTGTGAATGAGCCCAGGCTACTTCTGACGCAAGACATTACGAGGTCAACAGAATAAAGTACGTGTTGTAAAGAAACTTCAAAATGTTATTTCCTCACATGTGGGAAGAAAGCCGTTGGAGAAAGCCTGGTTTATTCAAAACCGTAGAATGAAGGATGATAGCGGATGAGAGGCTGGTATATGGTAAGATAAACATAATTGTTTGAAACTGGATGATTTAACATTTCATGCATCTCCCATCTAAACTCAGCTCACAGGCTGTAGTGTGTGTGTGTGTGTGTGTGTGTGTGTGTGTGTGTGTGTGTGTGTGAGAGAGAGAGAGAGAGAAAGAGAGAATGAATCTCTTTTATCGGATGCCCGTGGACGGCATTTTCTGCATTATTAGCCAAGTCAATGAAGATAAAACAAAAAGTATTAACTGCTTTCATATGTGGCTAGTGCATTTGAGAGAAATTAAGCCTAGTCAAAGTGACTGGAATGAAAGCAGGATTTGGGAGTCTTAAGTTTTGGATCTGCTGCCTGTTTGTTTGGTATTCTAATAGATACATCTGACGCTTCCGCTCAAATGCTCATGCCTTGAAAAAGGTAGGTGCATGGGAGTAGGGTGTGGAGGATGTTTGAGTGATAAATAAAATCAATTTGTAAAGAGTAAGATTAAATGGGGGGAGAAGGAGTAGTTCTGCAGGCATCAGCATATAAACCAGTTTTGTTATATATGCCCAAATCAGATTATCCTCAGTTTAAATTTAGCATTTTGGAATGATCCGAGTCATTCAGTAAGTAGCATGATCAAGCCCCAGTAAAGTAAAGCAGACAGGCTGGATTCTAGTACTAGTGCTGTCTACTGAAATGAGACTCCCCATCACAAAACCAACACCCAGCTTGGGCTGAATGTAAAATAATCAGAGCCCTTTCTGGGACACTTGTCTCAAGTGGCCAAACCAGGGGTTACCATCTCTCTCTCTCTCTCGGGACTTTCACCTGGAGGGGGCAGACCCACATTGGTGGGGGCGGGACAAAAGGTTGCCACACCCCTCTGCGATTTACCGCCACCCCTTATGAAGCACCATAACATCATGATGTTCCATGGGGTACGGCCACATTGAAAACGAGGCAGGAAGTGTTGTATGGCCCACCCCCTTTCTGATGTGGCTGCCCACTGCCACTCCCCAGAAGTCCCAATTCTGTGAGCCGGGGGTGTTCCTGACTGACCTGGAGAAACTGGGTCTTCCTGTGAAGCATGGAGACCCTGGGTGAAAACCTGGACTTCTTGGGTGAAACGCAAAGGAAGAGTAACCCTACAAAAGGCACCTGTAGCAGGGATTACTGTGGTCTGAGCCCTCTTAAAAACTGAGCTCTGTTAAACCTTGAAGGATTAATGTATTGAAGATGAAAGATTGCAGGATAGAGCTAGTTTGAAAGCCTATGTGGTGGCTGTGCGGGCAGTAAAGGGTTTCTTTGCTGCCCTCATAGCATCTACAAACTGTCGTCCACCTGACCTTTTCCGGGTGGTGAAGAGGCCAGTCAGTCCAGCCTGCCTTTCCCTGGAGCTGGAGTCCTCCAGCGCTCACTGTGACATGTTTGTTGACTATTTCGCTAACAAAATCACTCACATTCACCATGGCTTCAACACCGTACTTGATACAGTAGGGGAACCAGAGGTAATGAATGCCCCACCTTGTCCCGTTTTATGGGATCAGTTTCAGTCTGTCTCATCCGCTGATGCCGAGGATGTTCTGGGGTTTGTCAGAGCCATGTCTTGTGAATTAGATCCGTGCCTCTCCTGGCTGGTTAAGGCCAGCCAGGAGACCCTGGGGCCATTGCTGGCTGGGTAATCAATGCCTCCCTTCGGGAGGGCAGGGTCCTTGGCTGCCTCAAGGAGGTCATAGTGCATCCCTTGCTCAAGAAACCATCTCTTGAGGTTGACTCCCTTGCCAGCTATCAGCCAGTCTCTAACATTCCCTTTTTAGGGAAGGTTATTGAACGGGGGGTGGCTCGGTAGCTTCAGGTACATTTGGATCGGTTCAGTTTTCTGAATCCCTTGCAGTCTGGCTTTTGTCCGGGTTATGGCACTGAAACTGTGCTTGTGGCCTTGTTCGACGACTTTCATCATGAGTTAGAATGGGGTTGTTCAACCCTTTTGGTCTATCAGCTGCTTTTGATACCGTTGACCATGAGATGTTGGTGACTCGCTTGCAGAACTGTGCTGGGGTGGGCAAAATCATTCTTGAATGGTTCCACTTTCCTGGCCAGGACTCAGCATGTGGCTCTGAGGGACTGTCCTTCATCTCCCTGGGATCTCACATGTGGTGTCCTGCAAGTTTTTATTCTGTCCCCTCTCTTGTTCAACATGTATATACAGCCTTTGGGTAAGGTCGTGAGAGGGTTTGGTATTTGGTGTCATCAGTATAACACCCAATTTTACCTCTCATTTTCAGTTGACACAGGCCTGGCCGTCTTGTTGCTTATCCAATATCTGGCAGCCGTGAGGGATTGGATGGGGATGAGTCGCCTGAAGCTGAATCCTGACAAGACAGAGATGATGCTGGTGGGGAGGACCGAGGGTGTGGAGGTCCCTGTCACTGATGGGGTTCAGCCCACCCTGGTTCCTAAGGTTCGTAGTCTGGGGGTGCCCCTCGACTCGCGGCTCTGCCTGGATGTCTAGGTGGTGGCTGTGTCGAGGAGCGCTTTCTGCCAGTTACATCTGGTACGGTAGCTTCAGCCGTACATTTCGGACTCTGACCTGGCCACCATCATCCATGCCTTCATCACTTCATGTCTGGACTATTGTAATGCGCTCTACGTGGGGCTACCCTTGGTGATGGTTTAGAGACTGCAGCTGGTGCAGAATGTGGCAGCCCTCCTCCTTATGGGGTGGGGTGCCACGAGTATGCAACACCTGTTCTTTGCACTGGCCACCTATAGTCTTCCCGGCCCGATTCAAGGTGTTGGTTCTTATTTATAAAACCCTAAACGGTCCGGGCCCTGCCTATCTGCAGGACTGCCTCACACCCTAGGTTCTTAATCGGCCCCTACAGTGGCCATGGACGCCCTTCTTGAAATTTCCCGTGTCCGGTGGGGGGCAATGTTGGAGAGGGGGTTCTCGGTCATAGCACCGCAGCTGTGGAACGACTTTCTGGTTGAGGGCAGTCTGTCCCTGGATGTTCCCTCCTTCAGGTGTCAATGCAAAACCTGGTTGTTTCTGCAGGCTTTTGTTGGGGGAGATGGGTAGTGGGAGGGGGGTTAGGGTTACAAGTATGGTTTTGCAACCTTTTGATATTGTTTTATATTTATATTTGTATTTATCTTTATATTTATTGTTATTTATATTTATTCTGTCTTGGTCACTGTTTTATTGTAAGCCGTCCCGAGCTGCCAGAGGGCACGGGATATAAGATTTAGTATAAACAAACAAACACACACACACCTACATACATAAAAATCCTGATTCATCAAAATATTTAACATATGCCTAATTTTAGGCATTTGTGTAGTCCTAATCAAGGTTACTTGTTCTTAAAGTTATACACAGAATTCCAACTGGAGTCAAAGGGAGTCGTTCTAATGATTTAAACTAACTCTGGATTAAACACTAGATACGAAGCCCATGGAGAAATGGTGATGTTAATTATCCTCATTTTGCAAAAAATAGAAAAAAAGGAAAGGGAAATATAGCACTGAGAGATTAAGAGCCTACTGAGGCATGTTTCAGCAGAAAACTTTGAAGATCAGGCTGTAAATGACAAGTATTCATATTGGCAAGTTACCTTTGCCACTGGTGATGCCATTATGACTTCACCAATAAAGATGAACCACGCTGAACAACGTGTTCACAGATGCAACTCAGAAATGGTTGATGGAAACAGCTTGTCTAATTTTTTCTCCTCCAACAAAGCTGAAGTTGATGTTAATCTTTGCTTCCAGCAAGGATCATTTTTTTTTACACTCAAACAAACTGTGGCATCTAGCACTACAAAAATAGCACGTTAGTGCAATGAGGCATGTGACACAAAATAAGTACAACTCAGACCAGGTGAGCGAGGCGGCCAAGCAAAAAAAAAAAAAAGAAATCAGGAGCAAATATGTCTGATATCTTTGTTAACTGCAAATACTGCATTTAAATAACTAGTGAAGCAGAGAGAGGGAGGTTTGGCTGAAATTTGCTATGATGTCAACCTTGGCTCAGAATGTAACTTGATTCTATTCTTATTTAGGAAAAAGAAACCACTGTGATTTATTTCTATGTTTCACTGAAGTGAAATAAAGAAATTACTGCATTTAAAAAAACAATTAGTTCCCCTTTTGCAGTTAAAATGAGTCCTTTTTTCTAAGTATGCAGTAGGTTCTTTAAGAAAGCTAACCATAAATCAGGGGAGGGAAAAATGTTTGCCCTTCCATAAAGCTGTTTCTTCTAAAATGGAAAATCTGCTTCACTCGTACAGTCCCACGGAGTAAAGTGAGTCTGCAAAATGTCCTGATTCACGACAAGGAATAGTGATGAATGCGTGTTTGACCATGTGTATTTAAAAGGTTTTCTCTCATCGCCGTCTTGGCATTCTGCACACAGCCAATTCAAAGATGCTATTGTCCCTTCCAGTTTCTATATCTCTCTCATGCTGCTACAGCCCCATAAACAGTTGCTCTTTCGCTTTGCCGGCTCACGTGATTTTTCCTGGCTTCGATTGAGCATACCCTTTCCCAAGATCAGCTGGAATAATGAGTGTCTGGCTAGCACTGAGCCAGCCATCTGCTTCCACAATCTCATCGTTTACATTCAAGTATTGACTGGAATCTCTCCCTGCCCCCACATCCAACTTTGTATTTTGGATCATCTTTCAGTCAGCACCAGATTCCCCTACAGCAGAAGCAGCCAAGAGGTAGATCACAAGCTAGTCTCTAGTAGTTCACAGTGTGAGGAAGGGAACCAGTCCCTCGGAGGTCGCCTCTGAGGGAAGAGAGTAGAACCGGCACCACAGAGCGTATCCCTAAGGAGGAGACAGGCTACAAGAGCACCACTTGCTAATGTCTGCTAGAGATGGGAGCAAGCCGGAGGGATTCCAGATGGGAGCTCCAGGGTCACCTGAGGTTGATGCCTGGATCAAACAGATTGAGTGCAACTTAAGTCTGGCCACCACTGCCCTATGCTAACCCCCTACCATTTATCATACATTGGAGTACCTGTCTCCGTATCACCGTGACTTCCCATACCAACTGAGTTCCACTGGAAGGGACAATGGTCGCAATCCCAAGAGGGATCTGCATGAGATCCACACAGGATCCGTGGAGCACAATGCAATCCCTGTGGAGATGCATGTGATTTGATTGCACACTGGATGCGTGCAGCATGCGCGGGGCATGGAATCGCCCCCAAGGATGGCAGTATGCAAGAACTGCAGAAAAGTTGAGCCAAGTTAAGATATTAAGGGATCAGTATAAGATATCAACTCTAACAGGATGATATCTATATTAGAACAATGGCTAGTCGGTTGGTACAATTTTTTGTCCTCTCTCTCAGAACCCAGTCGGGGGGCACAAATGTTCTTCTAGCTAAAAGGGAAATCAAATGGATTTACTTGAAATCAACTTATGCCTGAATTCCGATGAAGGTTCCCTCATGGATAAATGTTTATTACTATGAATGTCCCTCTGATCAGTTTCTATTGTTTTAAATGATTATTTTAGTGGTTTTATTGTTTAATAATTATTGTGTTCGTCTGTGTCAAAACCTATGGTTGGAACAATAAACTTTATTCAACTTTTTCAGTTGAGCCAAGACCAGGGAAATCACTGCCAGATGAAAGATGGATGACTGGTAATTTGATCATGCTCAGCATCAAGTGCAAAACCCAACTAATTATCTAAACTTCAGTGCAATAGTGCCTTCTTTAATGCTTATAGACATGCCCTCCAAAAGTCAAGTAATCAAAAAGGATGAGTAAAAACTAATGTAGCTACTTGGCCTTGGGTGGATAGGGCATTAGCTAATTCATGCTCAGAGCCCCTTTGCTTCACTTTGAAAGAAAAGGGAATGCAGTGAAACATCCTAAGTCTTTTAAAAGTGTTACCACAATGCCCAGAAATGAGAAAGAAAGCATCTAGAGAAGCTGTGCACTGTCACCCCAGACTCTCTATTTTAGACTGAAAACATGTTTTTCAAGCTAATTTATCAACTTGTTAACGATGCCTGTTCATCTCATTTGGCACAATCGGTTCTAAGCTTTCTGCAAGGTGGAAATGGATGCGTTTACCTCCCCCACGTATGCATTAATCTGAATGATTATATGAATTAATGTCTTAGAACAAGCTTGCTCTGTCAGGTTCCATCCTCTTCTGCCTTCAGATGCAAGCAAGTCTACTGAACCAACACCACTCAACTTGTAAATTGCTAATAATTGTTCCATTCCCGTGAGCCATTATTTAGTCCCAGGCCCGCTCTGGTTGGGAGGTGGGGATATGAGGAAAGGGAGAGAAAGGGCTGATCTTAAACAAGGGCTTATACAGATCAGCTCTGTTAAATTTGCATACATTATCTGTGGTTTCAGAACGTATGGAGACTTGACGCAGATTTTTGATTTTAACAAATCTCTGTACGTATGATCAGGCAGCTTTTCTGCCTGCTCAAGATGGCACCAAGATGGAGCAGGTGATCTGGATCACCAACATAACAGGAAGCTGTAGGCAAGGACCACGTCTATCTTATTGTTCTGTAAAGCACCAGGTACGCAGCTGGTGCTATACAAACGCTAACAACAACAACAACAACAAAAACAACTGGATCATGGCTGATTCCCATTCTTTTGGAACCAGATTGGATAAGGCAGATCTGACGGAGACAGAATCCACCTGGGTGATTTGTTTCAGCTCTAAGGGTGTTTTTACACAGACACCTATCCCAGGATTGGATCATTAGTCCCGGGATGACTTCTCCATCTAAACGCAGCATTCAGTGATTATAATCCTGGGATCACTGAAACCCCCCAGGATTACAAACCCTCTTTTTTGAGGGATGAAGTGTCTGTATAAAAATACCCTCACACACCTCTTGTCTTTGCAGTAGTTAGACTGAAATACAAACGTCATAGTTTCAACTTATCTTTACTTTCAAACCATGAGTAGAGACAGAGATTTCAGTAGGGATGGGCGAACAGAATGCTGTTCGGACGTTTGGTCATTTGGTTCGAAACCCGAGTTTGGGTTCGGTTCGGCGGAGTTTGGTTCGACCGAACATTTTTTAAAAGTGCTATTGGTACCGAAACAGAAAAATTTTCGGTATCGGTATTTTTGACCCTGAAACCACACCTGGTTCCAAGAAGTCTGCTCCTCAGCTGCCTCCCCCTTCCAGTCATGTTTTTCCTGCCCCTGAACTCATCCGAACTTTTCGGAAGTTCGAGCGTTCAGTTCGAAAGTTCGGTTCGGTCATCCGAACAGGCCGAGTTCAGGCTGACCTCCGAACTTCTGAACCGCATTCGCCCATCCCTAGATTTCAGTCATTGGTTTGGTTGGTGTAAAGTTTGCATCTTCCATTCTAAGCAACACATAACATGCTCTCCTGATTCACACTGCTCTAGTTCACATTTCACAGTGAAGGGTCCATTCCCATCCTGGCAATTAAGCAAACTAGCTCTCTGTCTAGCATATAAATGAACAAGATGCAGTGCCAAGTATTTTCCCTTCGAAAAGGAGCAGGAATCATTAACTGACATGCTCATAAACTCTCATGTGGAAAACATATTTGTGAGGAATCTCAGCAGAGCTCCTGGAAGCCCGTCAGACAGCCCTTTCTTCCTCCAAGGCTGGACCTGACAAGAACATCAACTCTAAATAGCAAGTGAGATAGAAGGCAATTATACAGCACACATTTGTGAAATTGATTGATGGCTTTTCTACTTGCTGGGGGGTGGGGAGAGGAGATAGTAAGGGGACTGAAAGCAGACTAGCACCTTGTCTGAATTCTGTCCTCTGCTTAGGAAGAGAACAAGCTTCTTACAAACAGTTCCATCTGGTGACTTCATTCTCATTTTTTACTAACCAAGGTCAACTGGAAATTAGCACCAAACTTTCAGAGCTTGACACAACAAGCTGGGAGATTGACAGCCATTTGTATACACTGTTTAACAGAGTTTCTTTCTGAATGAGGTGTCCTCGAGGGAAAACAGAGAAAAGGGGTGGGACTAAACTGATTGGAAGGTTGCAGACTCATCCCCTAGCACACAATAAAGGACTGTAATGGGTATAGGCAGAAGCTACACTGTTCTTATTTTCCTTCTGCAAGCAGACTGCTACATGTAATAAAGATGGAAGAAAGATGGAGTGGCTTTGGAGCAGCCACTCAGGTGGAATACGTGGGGAGGGATTCTAAATGGCGGCTGGCTCCTAGTGTGGCTACCGTGGCAGTCTCCACCGACTCCCCCTGCCACGGTCTATGAGGGAGGGGGAAGCATGCCAGGCTGGCCTTTGACACTGTCCTGGCATGAGAGCTGGGGGACTCAGGGTCCCCAGATCTCGCGGCCAGTTCCTGTGACTTGCAAAGACCATGTCGTTCCCCCCCCCCCCCTGAGAGTGGCGGACCGGTCTGCTGGCTGGCTGGCCATCCCAGTTCATACAGGCAGGGGATGCGTGGGCGCCCGGCAAACACCTGCAGAAAATCTGTATCTCTGCGGGTTAGGTGATTTATTGATAAGTGCATGACACCGAGCCCTTGCACTATTAGAAAAATGCAAAAATAAACTCTATCCATCCACATATACGCTCCACAAAACACTGCATGGAATCATACAGTAAAAAGGATACTAAAAAGCATAGATGTAATATAAAACAAGAATACACAATATCATAGGGACCAATGATACAATCTAAATTTACCAGAAAATTAAAGAAAAAGGTGGAAAAGGTGGGATCTAGTCCCACCCTCCACCAAACGCCCAGTCCTAGAACCCTAGGAGCCTCTGTAAAAGAACAAACAAACTAGGGAGTTAATGCTGGCCCAAGGCAAACAACATGACACTCGCCTAGGGCCCATGATCTATGGAAGGTAGGGAAACTGGGCCATGTGACTCTGCAAGTGCTGGATCAAAACGTTTGGCGAGGATATGCTCTGCTTTGAATGCAAAAACTGCGAATTTATGAATCAGGATATGGTCTTCCTGCTGAAGAAGCCAGATAGCCTTCTCCTTCGCTGTTAACCAGCTCAGCTTGGTTAAAGAAGGATTCAGACGGTTCTCTCTTATAGCCAAATAGAAAGAGCACTCCATTAAGTAATGGAATAAGTCCTCAATTGCCCCCACACCATATGGGCATAACCTCCGACTTACCTCCCACCCTAACCTTCTCCCCAGGACCACTGCTGACGGCATTTGCTCAGTACGCAGTCTCGCCAGTGCTGTTCTCAAATGCAGTCTTAAATCACTGAGCAGAAACTGACTGGAGCCCCCCATAGTTTTCTACAATATGAAATGGTTTCAGTAGGGCTCCCAATGGCACTCCAGATGCAGCTCTTAAGTGTGAATTCGGCCAGTGTAGTTGGGCAGAGGTGGCCTGGGGCAGGGTATTAAGTTTCTGGCTCAGATTATTAAGTTTTGGTGATAAGGGCCTAGTGAAATTCTGGCTAGAGGACCCCCACAAAAGTCGTTGGACCTGTGCTATTGAGTTGTATCTTTCTAAGTTGGGTTTTTCTCAAAGCTACTTAGAAGGTAAAGAGCTGAGTGCTGTTAAAGCGCAGCTCTTACTTAGACTCGCGGATATGGCTAGACAAGCTGAGATTGCCAAAATCAGGGCTTCTCCTCACCTTCTACCTTTCAGTGATCCCGGCCTGGGGACTTATGGCCCCATACCTCTTTACTTCACTTTCCTATCGTGCTAAATTTCTATTTCTTAGTCCCGTTTCAATGCCCTGCCCACCGCGATCTTGGAAGGGCGACTATGTGCAATGAACTTTGCCGAAAGACTCTGCCCATTTGACCGTCAGGCAGTAGAAACCACTGACCATATTCTGTTCTCTTGCCATCTATATGACCAGCTCCGTGAAGAATTATTATCCGCACTGTTGAGTCATTATCCGGGGATGGTTGGACCATGGTCTACTTCTCCTGTTGTTATCCGACTCACAGCCAGCTATCACCCGGTTAGTAGCTATATTTTAACCAGAGACCTCTATCTTCGACAGTGTTTTTTGAAGTCAAAGGTCCCCGCTGAATCTATGGAATTGGCTTGAAGTTTGGCCTTGTTCGGCCCCTAGCCCTCTGAGGTTCAGGGGTGAGCTAACCGTCCAAGCAGATACATGTTTTTAGCCAGGTAGTGCTAGTATACGATTATGGTTTGTTTTATTATTGAATTATTCCTCATATAGGGTTTGCAATGTATGTTTGTAGTGTATTATAAATACTTGATCCTTTTATTATAATTTTTATACTTTTATGTTTACATTGTACAAAAGCTAAGTGCTATGCATTATGTTAATAAACAAACAAACAATATGAAATATGGCGCAACCCTAGCACAACGCACAATAGCAAAGTCCTTCTGGGTGGCTTGCTCTTTAAGCCTCTGTCGTATCTGGGCCTGTTCATCTGTGTGTACGAAACGTGTAGACTCATCATAGAGATAACTAAATCCCAGATGATGGAGCTGCAAAATCAAAACAACAAACCTCAACTAGGGTGAAAGCCCGGAACCAGATCTTTCGGATTCTTCTAAGTAGCACATTTTAGGGAGCCTTAGAGGAGATAACGAAAGAATTCTGATCCAATGGACAAGACGCAAGTTACAATGGTTGTTAGAATAGATTCTGCCCCAGCCTCTAATCTGGTGAAGGTGGCTGGGAGTAAGGGGGGCAATCCTAGAATAGCTCATAGAAATTTATTCTGGGGGATGTTGATATCATCCATTGCACTATAGCCCCAAACTTCTGCCCCATAGACTCTCTGGGCAATGGTTTTTGTACGAAAGGCCTTGAGAGCAGCCAAGGCTCCCTACTGTGGAATTATGGAAGCGTCTAATGGCATAAGCAGAGGGGCTTAGCTTTTGCTTTAGCAAATGCTACGTGTCTAGACCATGACAGAGAGGAGGAAAAAACAATGCCAAGGTACCTATAGACCTTCACCACCTCCAACGGTGCACTGTCCAGAGACCAAGAAGGGGTTCGTTTGTTCCTCCTACAACTACCCCATCTGGCTACCTTGGTCTTTGTACGATTAATTGTTAACCCATTTGTCTTACAGAGAATAGAAAAATAGTTTAGGGCTCTTTGTAACCCAACTGGGGATCTAGAGAGAATAACTATCATCTGCAAACATCAAAACTGCTATCGATGTACTTAACACTTTGGGTGGATGGAAATCAGGATTAGCCATTTTAGGGATCATATCATTAACAGAGAGATTATAAAGTAAGGGGCTAGAACACATCCCTGTCTCACACCCTTACACACTGAAAATCTGGATGTGAGTTCTCCCTGCCTTCCATACTGAACCTGGGTCCAGTTGGCCCTATGATAGGCCTTTAATAATTTGAGCAGCACTGGATCAATGTCTAAAGCCACCAGTTTGGCCCAAAGAAGTCCCCTATCCAAGGAGTCAAATGTGGCAGATAGATCGATAAATGCCACATAAAGGGAAGATTTCCTCACTTGTACATACTTGTGTCGAAGATACTGTAGTGTAAATATGTGGTCAAGGGTGGAATAACCCTCTCTGAAGCCTGCCTGGGCTTCAGCCAGGAGAGAATTCCCCTGGCCCACAGTTGGAGATGTACTAATAAATGTCATCCAATTTTGGCTGCGATGTTTATCAGACTAATAGGTCAATATGCACCAGGGTCACTCCTGGGCCCTCTTTTATAGATAGGGATGATGGTAGAACCTCTCCAGGATTCTGAGACACTATAATTTGACATGATGCTATTAAACCAGGCAATTAATACAGGAGCCCACCAAGCCATGTTCTGCTGAAAAACTTCAGCAGGGACCCCATCTGGGCCAGGTGCTTTATTGCCTTTCTGTACATTTATCAGCGATTGGATCTGCTCTTCATTGATAAAATACTGAGTATGGGTTTGGGGGGAAACAACTAGCTCCAGTTCAGGAGTCCCGTCTCCCATGTGGTGGAACTGTGTGGAGAAATAGGAGACCCAGTGGTCCTGCGAGATATTTCCATCGATATTAAAGTCGGAAGTGCTTTGTGCAACCAATTTCCAAAAGGATCTATCATCTTTAGATTTAATGGCGTTCTGTAATTTGCCCCATTGAGCAACACAAAAGGCCTGTTCTTTCTTCCTCAGGAAGGATTTGTACTCCAGGAAACTCCTCCATCTTCCTTAGGACCCTGACTTCAGAATTTAACCATTTTTTCCCCCCGAATGCAATCCTTGTCAAACCATGGAGTGCCCCTATAAGAGGAAAAACTCCTAGGTTTGTGGGGAAAAGTAGAAGTCAAGCAAGAGTATAGCTTACTGACGATCTGATGGATAGAATCGGAGATTCCATCTGGGGCCGAGTCAGTCAGGACCTAGTCCCTCAGTAAGTTCAGATCCTCATCAGTTAATCGGGCAGCAACTATCCGGGCCACACTAGGGTCCCATTTTAGTCTCCTCTTTTTAAGAACCAGAAAGGGTGTCTCACCAGCTGGAAAGGAAGGCGAGATGGCCTTAGCCAGGGGGCGATCTAAAACCATTTCCAATGTCCAGCAACGGGGAAGGTGGTCACTTTTGGATCTGGACCCTACACTAAAATTTCTTATGGAACACCACAGTTCTAAGTTGACTATCACGTAGTCTATGATACTAGCACCCCTGGCTGAAGCATAGGTCATATATTGCCCAAGGAAGCACTAGGATAGGCACCATTAAGTATCCTCAAGTTAAGGGAACGAAGTAGGGAGAAGAGGTGCTTCCCTGAGGTGTTAGCACTTGGGGTCTCGCAATATTGGCAAAGGAATACCCCAAATTTCATTAAGAATTAAATAATCCTCTTCCTCCCAAGGTAAATCTCTGTGGGTGTTTGCCTGCAAAGTCGCACAGGGGTGTGTGTGTGCGTGTTTTTCAGACTGGCTGCACCCCGCGCATATTCTGGCTGCGCATTCCCTTCCGCAGCCAGAATATACACTGGGCCTGGAGGGGGGTGTGTGTGTTGGGAAGGGGGTGGGTTCATCCTAAAAATGAAAGTAAAATAGAAATGAAATAAATATTTACTGGAAATATATGTTGAATTTGGCCACTTCAAATGAAATCTGACAAATCAGAGAATCGTCCCGCTTCATTTGGATAACCGCATTGGATACTCTGGTTTGGGATGTCCTGTTTATTTGGTTTATTCGGTTTATCGTGTATATGCAATAGCGCTAAACAGCACTGAAACAGAATAACAAAATAGCTGAAGAGGATAAACCAAATTTGTCAAAAAGTGGATATTATTTGCATTCAGAAGGCTAACACAAATACAAATCTGCCAATTTTCTTCATCACCAAAGTTAAAGTAGTACAATATATTTCTTATTTCAATGCCTCCAAAACTGTGTGTTGCTAATGCAACACACAATTTGGTGGGCATTTTTGAGGGATGGAGAACTGCAGTGTAAGTCACAACCCCTTGGGGGTGTAAGGGAATGGGGAGCAGGGTAGGATTGATGCCATGAACCCCTGTGAGAGAGGAGGTATGGACTCTGGGGGTGCAGTTGTAATTGCAGGCTTTTAATTTATTAGCTTTTGTATTGGTTTTTTTTAATTGTAACCTTTCCATTGTCGTGTATTTTTATATTGTGTTTCTATTTTTCTGCCCTGAGACCCTTGTGGGAAAGTGCAGGATAAAAATCTAAAATAATAATGAACATCACAGTGTCAAATCACCCAGGGCTCTCCTTTGCTCATGCCTCTGTCTTTTTCTCCCTCCCTACACCCTGATTTATCAGCCACTGGAGGGGAGAAGGCACAATGGGTCTCACCACAGCATGAGTTGGAGGGATGGACAAATGGGATGGGACAGAGGGACAGCAGGATCCAGTCATCGAGATGTCAAGCCATACTTTGGGGGATGAAAGCACTGCTACTGAAACATTAGAACAGGCACATTCCATTTCAAGAGCAACCAGAGCAAGACCCTTCTGTGTCAGAAAAGCATATTCTCTTTTTTCCAATATTTTGTGAAAATTAAAGGGACTAAAACTTTCACCTAGGAAAACAGCCACCCACATTCTCAGCAACACAGATGGTCACAGACCCTGTATCATATTCTGAAGGAAACGGAGCATAGCATTATAGATGTACAAACCTGCCTGTTTTTACTTAAAGGTATCTCCAACTGCACCAACACAGCTACTTTTCTCCACACAAGGAGCTAAGCAATGCATAAGCCAGGGGCAGTGTAAACTTGCTTTTAGTCCCAGAGAAAGATAGGGACTCAAAGCAGGATCGGAATTTTGGTTTCTTACTGAGATGCTATTTTAGGAGAGAGAGAAATCTCTCCTCAGCGAACACAGAGAGACAGTTTCTTCTGTCTTACTTTACTTCGACAAGTTAGA
This sequence comes from Sphenodon punctatus, assembly GCA_003113815.1. Taxonomy (NCBI): domain Eukaryota; kingdom Metazoa; phylum Chordata; class Lepidosauria; order Sphenodontia; family Sphenodontidae; genus Sphenodon; species Sphenodon punctatus. Next base: position 14,674,488 of record QEPC01007512.1, read on the forward strand.
ATTGAACACAAGTTAGATTGAGAAGAAGTTGCAGTAATAAATCTGGATTCAAACTTATTCTACGTAAAATACATATACAGAATATGCAATAATAAAGAATACAAATATCTCAATAATAAAGAGAGATGAAATATATACATAGGAATACATATAAAAGTATAAATGAAGGTAAATATGAAATATGATGAAGTGCATAAAGGTAAATATTTATATGGCCATATAAGAAAAATACAGAAATAGAAATAAAACAATGAAACCTTTTGCAAAAGGGGCAATTCAGCTCTCAACAGGAGACACCCGGTGAGTAAGAACTCAGAACACCTATCAGAGCTGCTTTACATACTCTTTTACATTCCATAAGTAAAGTTTCATGTAGTTAACTTTATAAAAAATATTTCTAATTTTAAAATGTTTCTTTTTCTTCAGACCAGATCTAAATCTGTGTAAACGATAACATCATGAGCACAGTGTGCCTTAGTCTTTATCTCAAAAGAGTCTAGCTTCACAGCATTTATGTTATCTCAATGTTTTTGCCATGGTTAGGAATTTCATCTACTTTACTTTAGCTATGATTCCCTTTGTCTTGGGCCGAGCAATTAGGTTATTTCAAGAAATCTCCAATTCAGTAGTTTACAGTAGGCAAAGTTCCCAACCCCCAGAGACAAGCACCAAAATTTTCATATGGTTGCTAGCCATGACACACACACATGCATGCCCCTTTGAAGTATCCCCAGGCTGAGCCTCTCCTGTTTTGTGTTTGGCTGGTCGAGCTGGTGCTCTCAGTCATGGCTGCTGAGATTCAGAGGAGCAGCTGGCATTCAGTGGCTGAAACTCAGGGTGATTTCAGAAGTGACGTGGTGAATGTCCACCACAGTCAACCTCAGTCAAACGCGGGGGGTTGGTGAAAGCGCCGTGCATGTCTGGGTGATTTCAGACATTACGTTTGTCCGAAATCACCACAGACAACCTCAGTTAACCGCGGGGGGTGGTGAATGTAGGTGAACGTCTGTTTGCGCGCATCCAGATGTTCACCTCAGTCAACCACCCCCCCGGTGAATCTAACCACGCTTTGTTCTCCCGCACCACGGCGGCAAATGAAGCATGGTTGGGGGAATCCGGAATGTGGTGAAGGAAAAGTAACATCTGTACCTTACCCCCACCGCGTTCCGGGGTCCCGTTGGCGGGCGGTGGCAGCGGTCGGGTAGGCCGCTGCGGCTGCCTGTCTCGAGGAGGGCAGGCAGCCGGGGAGCACAGGGGGCGGGGCCGTGCGGCCGCACGCTGCGTCGCACAGTCCCGCCTCCTCCGGGAGCAGGGGTGCCCCTTTAGACATTACGGCCGGGTGCTTTCACCACAAGCTGTGGTTTGGCGGTCCCCACGGCCGGGGGTGAAGGGGGGAACATCTGTTGACTACCCCCCTTCACCCCCGGCCGTGGTCCGAACCACCCCATAGCCTGTGGTGAAAGCGCCCGGCCATAACGTCTGAAATCACCCTCTGTTTGCTCGCATCCAGATGTTCGCCACAGTCAAACGCGGCCCGGGGTGAAGCTAACCACGCTTAGTGAGGTCGGGGCAGGAGGAGGTCCAGAAGTGTGGTGAATGATCACCACGGCAGGGGTGAATGAAAAGTAATTTCTGAATGGAAACCCGCAGCCACGGTGGAAGAACTGACCCTAGCCGCGGTGCATTCTGGGGCTCGAACCGCGGTGCACATCTCCACTGCATGTCTGTTGTGTTCCCCCGGCCCATGTTCTCTCTGATTGCCCCTGGGCGGTGGTCACGATCCTGTCACTTCTGTTGGGGCCGCACGTGTCACCACAGCCCGCGGTGAATCCGTTCACACCGGGGTGGGATTCACTGTGGTGAATTGGAACACGTCACTTCTGAAATCACCCTCAGATGCAGCGAACTGAGACACAGGATCAATAAGGCAGCGTGGGGCCTGGAGCATTTTGTTCCAAAATTATGTCTAACACCATTTTGGAAGAAAAAGGGCACCTTGTAGCCCCCCCAGTTCTGTGCACCAAATAGGAGATTTGCTTTAATTCAGTGGGGCAAGTTCTGATTCCTCAAGACAATGGGTGTAAACAGGCAGATCGCAGGTGGCAGCAGTAGCAGCCCGCTTCACCCACAGGCTGGCGGTCTGTCTGAAGGCAGCCGGCCTGAAGTGGAAGTCCAGTCTGCTTGCGGCACTCCAGAATGTCTCAGACAGCGGAGCAGGCTGGCCAAATCCATGGCTCTGGCCCGAGGGGAGCAGATGTCTGTCTGCTCGGCTGACCCACACGCTGCAGCTCCACTTCCAGCCAGTCACTGCCCTGGCAACACCATAGTGTTGCAGATGCCCAGTCTAGAGCATTGGAAGATCCAGCCACAACTCTATGGTGGGGGTGTGGGTGGGGGGGGCATCACACAGGCAGACCGTGGCCCGAGAAACTTGCTAATCCATCTAAAGCAGACCCAGGCAGCAGGGCTGGGAGTGGGAGGACACGGGGTGCACCACCGGAGCAGCTTTGCGGGCGGGCTGCCCCCACATCCATCTAAAAACAGCCACTGATATGCAAGTTCAGCAACTGAGCAGAGCGTATGCCATTTAGAGAAAAAGAGGAACAATTTCAGCTCTAACACCCATTGGAAACCTCCCCCACCCTCAAGAATATCTTTAAGGAGCTGAGGGACTAGAGAGCACTTTAGAACTAAAAATAGGCACAGAGCTCAAGACCTAGCATTTGAAATCACATATGGTGAGCAAGGGGGAGGAGGATGTGTCTTAATGTACTCAGTATTGATGAGCACTACACTATTCATGGTGCTGGAAGGAGGGGGGGGAGAGAGAGAGGCTTGCATGGATGACTTCATAACCCTAGTGAAATATTTCGCATCAATGCCACCGGTCTTGCTCTAAAGCCAATTCCATCCTCTGCAGACTGCTGCAACCAACCTGTTTGTAGCCAAGCCAAGAACATGCACCTGTGAGTTCGCATCCGCCTGAATGTTTGTTTGTCTTCTCCCTTGTCTCTCCCACTGTCCCCTCTCCCTCTCTCCCCCTCCTTGTCTTTTAGATTGTAAGTCACAGGCAGGGACCACATCTAGCTCCATGTTCTGTACAGCACCAGGCACATGACTGGCGCTATATAAATGTTTATAATAATAATAATAATGGCTGAAGAATGAAACTCAGCAATGTCTACTTGGATACCTGGTCTTTATATTAAAGAGTTCGCCTATTCTAAATGTAGCAGTACTGCAATATTTACTGAAAAGAGAGATTTGCTTTGGATTGTAAGCTCCTCCCCTGTCAGAAATGTGGCTGGATGCAGCCCTGGTTCAGGTTAGGCACTCACCACAGCAGAGAAGGAAACCCACATTTTTGGTCAATTTTGGGGTTCAAGTCAAATTCCAGTAGACAGGTGCATCGGGGCCAGTGGTGGTAGGATCTTTCGGGCTGCAGTGGATGGAAGAACCAGGGGTGCAGTGCAGGAATCCAGGAGCTGAAGCAAGACTCGGGAAGCAGAGGCTGAAGCGCGGGAATCAGGAACAAGATGCAGAAGCAGAGGTTGAAGCGGGAACTTAGAAGCTGGAGCAAGTTGCGGGAGCAGAAGCAAGCCAGAACAGGGGATCCACACAGTTGGCAAGTCAATGATGGAATGACTGTTATCACTTAATATAGGGGTAGAAGTCATCCTAGGAGCTTCCTGCTCCTCTCCCTTTGATCCCAGAATGGCTCCTTATTGACCATGGCACATGGTGCGGTGGCTGCACTAGCTATGATCCAGCATCATCCTGGCTGGCAGATGGCATCTCAGAGCCGCCTGGTGCTAACTGTGGTCCTGTGCCATCGTGGCTGGTGGATGGCATGTCCACACCTCACCAGGAACTGCAAGCGGGTGGGGGGGAGGGGACACCTGCCCTGACTTGGCACTTGTTCAAAAATGTTTCCCTCTGTATGTGAATGGAAATCACTGGCATGGAAAAAAAAATCCTCCATTCCCTACCTTCTGAATGTTTAAAGTGATGCCTAACTGTTCAGCATCCCCAAGGTTTCACAAGGATGCAAAGCTAATTGCAGAGATGTCAGACAGACATCAGAGTCTCAAGCTCTCAGGAAAAGATGGCCCTGGGATTTAAAAAACCCAAAAGCTGAATCCACCCAAGTCCTTTTTAGATATATAGCAGCTAGATTCCCGCTGTTACAGCCTGAAAAGTTTGTGCTGTTGGATACACTGCCTACCGGCTAAGGAACTGGCAGCTTTAACGCACTGCGTCCCAGTGGCATAATTGTCTCTTTCAAACCTCAATTGCAAGAGGGTGTCTTTTTTGTCCAGATTGCATGACCTGCAATGCATGCCAACAGTGCTTGCCAGGGACCGAACTTGGAATAGCAATTCTGCTAGCTGCTCCTCAATTCAGACTAAAGTTCATTTTAAAATGAAACCCTTTAGTTGGATTTGACTTACTGCACTTGGCCCCGAAGGAGATATCTCTCTGCATTCTGACTCAACATCAACTTACTTTGAAGAGAGCCTGAAGCTAAAGCATCTTTTATATATACCAGCCCCCTCAGTGGAGTCATTCGACTGACTAGCAACCCCCACCACTCTTCAGCCTAAAAACAGCTAAGCTACTATCTAATGTTATCTCCCTTTACTGGCTATGGGGCAAATTTTTAACATCAGCTGTCTTTCTAGATAAGTGAAATGCTCCAAGATCCTATATATTTGTTTTGAGACTCGCTCATCCCAACCAATCACCCAGGCATGGATTCAGACTTACAGCTCCAATAAGTCAGAAGGAGAACTGGAAAAAGGAGTCTGTCAGAGAACATCTGGACTTGAAAAATATAATGCAGAAATGCGGGCTAGAAATCTAAATAAATCAATAAATTTTAGAAATGGAGCAGTGAATATCCATCAATAGGGTGCACATCCCAGAGTGAGATGGAGGAAGAGATTTGCTGTCTGTGGAGGAAGCAGTAATGCAGAATGCAACATCAGAATGTACAATAAATCAGCTAGAGTGAAAGATCACTTGGACATGAAAACCAGCGATGGTCAAGAGAGGAATCTAGCCCAAGACAATGAATAAGAAAGGAAAAAGTGAGCAGGCAAAAAAAAAGAAGACTGTAAAGATTTCCACAGAAATCAATTCATGGTCAGTGGTGGAAAGAGAGCAAGCCCATCAGTGATCCACAATTGACCCATTAATGGCATGTATGAGAGGGTATCTCAGAAAGAGACAGAGAGATGCATTATGAGTGCATAAGGGCAATCCCCAACGTTCAGCTATATTTGAAGCAAAACTGATTAGCAGAGCTGCTCCTTGAAATGCAGAATGTGCCTGAAGTGGAAACAGAAGAGATTGTGGAGTATGGGGTGAGAACCTTCTTGGGAGAGAATATTAAGAGAACCTTGTTGGGAGAAAAGGGGCTCACTGTGTGTCGAGGATCTACACTGAAGCCTCTACAGCAAGTACGGATTTAGACAAGTCAACAAGCACTGGAATCACCCAGTTTCAAGCATGCGTGAAAATAAACAGGCCAAGATTTTGCAGGATCTGGGAAGTTAAAACAGGCCAGACATCACTGTTGTAAAAAAGATAAAAAGACTCAACTGGATGATAGTGCCGTACTGGCAGATAGGTCAAGATGGCGAAAGAAGAGAAAATAAAGTTCCCAGAACTTTGCCCTGAAGTGGAACAATGAGGGAAAACTAAAACAAAGTTTTAGTGTAGAAACAAGGTGTAGACGCAGCCCTAGGGATCGCTGCTCCAACTGCTGAATTGTGCCGTAGCGATTCCTTCTACACTTTGTTTTAGTTTTCCCTCATTGTTCCACTTCAGGGCAAAGTTCTGGGAACTTTATTTTCTCTTCTTTTAAAAAAAATTTTTTAAACTTATTTTATTGGGTTTTGTGCAGAAAAGATATACATAACTTTGAACTGTAACATTTTGCTGGGTACATTTTTCGCAGTTTTACACACCTGTATCTTTTCCATTATCTTTCCCTTACCCTTCACCCCCTTCCCATCCTATATCCCCTCCACCTTCCCCCCCTTGTATTTCCACTTCTTAGGCCTCCTCCCATTTTATTACCCCCCATCCCCTCCCTTCTCCCCCCCCCCGCCACCTTTCCTTTACAGTTCAGTTATACATATGACATCTTCAGGTTGCGACATATTTATATTCTGTGTCAGATACTCAAAGCAGGCTGACCAATCTATGCAGAAATCTACCATTTTATCATTCGCCTCCACAACAGTTGTTTCCAGCGATATAATATACCATAGTCTCTTATACCATTCCCCCACTGTTAGTGGTTCCGGTCCTTTCCACCTTCTAGCAATCACATTAATTGCAGTTAGGAACATGTGGACACACGTCTGTCTATGCTGCTTCACTAATGAAATTTTGGGATATATCCCCAGTAAGGCAATGGAAGGATCTACCGGTAGCATTAGACCTGTGGTTTCTCTAATGACTTCCCATACTTTAGCCCATAGGGTGCGTCATTCTGCTACATGCCCACAGGCAGTGGTACAACGTTCCCACTTCTCCACATTTGCGCCAACATAATTCAGACTCAGCCTCTAGCCACTTTGCCTTTGTGATTGGTGTTGTATAGCATCTCATTGACACTTTCAGTTGAGTTTCCACCACTGCCATTGAGATAGCACATTTCTGTATATGTTGGTATGCTTCCATTTTCTCCGCCCCTGTGAACTGCCTGTTCATGTCTACCCCCCATTTATCCATGTAGTCTTTCTCCCTGTGTGTATACCACATATTTTTAAGTTCTATGTAGATACGGGACAAAAGCCCCTTATTAGTTGTCCGCTGCATTAAAATCACTTCTAGTGGGTGGGGCTGCCTTCCACAGCCCTTCACTTTCTCTTTATTGTTACTATACATACTGAGCAGTTGCTGGAAGTGTAGAAAGTTAATTTTTATGCCTAATTTCTTATCTAGGTTTTCTTTGGACATGAACACCTCATTTACAAAGAGGTCTTTTACATACCTAACTCCTTTTTCTCTCATTTTCTGACGAAGGGTCGGGGCACCTATTGTTTTCTCTATTTCAGGATTGTCTAATGGATAAACAGGTATCATTTATTTCGGATGCCAATTTTCTTTTTCACTTTCTTCCAAATATTCCATGCTGCCCATCTAAAAGGGTGTTCCTTCATTGCTTTTTTATTCTTTATTATCTCCCCTAAAATGTCAAATTGTAGCTTGGGATTGTCCATCTGTCTCTTTTCTATATTAACCCTTTGTGTCTTAGCCCCATCCTGGAACCAGTAGCTAATCGCCCTCATGCTAGCTGCCCAATAGTATAGTTTGATGTCTGGGAGGTTAATTCCACCTTTGTCTTCGACCACTTTGAGCTGGTAATTTCTTATTTGTGGCCACTTATTTTTCCAAATCCACTTAGAAATCATCCTTTCCATTTTAGTAAAAAATGTACTTGGTATGTGGATTTGTAGCACAAATAGACTGTATAACAATTTGGGGATTAATATTATCCTAATGATGTTCACTCTGCCCATCCATGAGCATATTAAGTTGTTCCATTTATCTAATGTAGCTTGTATATGTTCTTTCCTATGTGCAAAGTTCACTCTGTATAATGCTTCTGGGTTCTTTGTTAAATATATTCCTAGGTACTTCCATTTTTCTTTCTCTATTTTGAAGGGGACCTTGTTTGCAATAGCTTGCATACACCCACCATTTTGGGCATAAATGATGGCTGCCGATTTATTCAGGTTTATTTTACACCCTGAAAGTTCACTGTACTCCTTGATCAGATGTATTAATTTTGGGGCAGACATTTCTGGTTTATCCATGAATACAAAAATGTCATCTGCATACAAACCCAGTTTGTGTTCTGAATCTCCTATCACAATACCACTTATATCGTTCCTCTCCCTTATAGCAATAGCCAGTGGCTCCAAGAATAAGGCAAACAACAATGGGGACAATGGCATCCCTGCCTCGTGCCCCTTTCTAGGTCAAACGACTGTGTCAGTTGTCCATTAATAATTATTCGGGACTTGGGGTGCTTGTATAAGGCTTCTACCCATTTTACAAAATTACCACTGAGTCCTATTTCCTTTAATGTCTCAACTAGGAAGCTAATTTCCGCCCTATCGTACGCCTTCTCCGCAGCCATAGAAACTACTAGAGCCTCTTGTTGTCTTTTATTTATATACTGCATTATGTCTACAGCCTTACGCACATTGTCGGCCCCCATTCTCATAAGCATAAAGCCTACTTGATCCTGTCCTATTAAGGTAGACACGCAGACATACAGCCTATTGGCCAATATCTTTGCAAAGATTTTATAATCAACATTAAGTAGAGATATTGGCCTGTAACTAGCACATTCTTGAGCAGGCCTATCCTTCTTGAGAAGCAATGTTATCAAAGCCTCATACTGTGATGCTGGCAGCTCCCTTTTTTCTAGGATATCATTATATACTCTTACTTAGGCATGGTGAGATATGTCCAGAAACACCTTGAGCTCCTCTCCCTTGCATATTTTAGTTAATTTCCTGGCCGCTTTGAAGTATCTTTCTCTGTCGAAGAACGAGAGGAATTTGGCGATCAGGGTTCTGGGTCTCTCCCCCACACCAGGCTTTGGTCTAAATGCTCGGTGCGCCCTCTCTATCTGCGCCGGGATTGTCACCGTTTCTGCTGGCAATAAAGCTGCTAGGAGTTTGCAAACAAAGGCTCTCGTGTCAGGGAGTTCCTTACCCTCGGAAATCCCCACAATTCTGAGATTAGAGCGTCGGCTCCTGTTCTCTAAGTCCTCGCAGGGGGCCAGAATTTGTTTATAGCCCTTTTGCATCCTCTGAACTTTGTCCTGGGTCTTCAGTTGCGTGTCTTCAATCTCACTTATCCGTTTTCCCGTATCATCCACCCTTGCTGTTAAATTTTCTTGTTTTTTGTTTTTTTTCATATCCTCCATGGATTTTTTCAAAGATGTTGTGTCCTCTTTTAAACTGCCATGCTCCTTTTGGGACGCCTCTAGATCTTTCTTAATGTCTTTACAGTCCTTTTTTATTTCTTTGAACATTGAGGTTACTTGCATGAATCTGTCTTCTCCTGCCTCCACCTCCTTCTCTACACGCGCCGCCATATTGTTTGTGGCCTCCACTTCTGTCTCCGACTCCAGGGGCCCAGCTGCGTTCTCACAAAATCTTTTAATTGAGGTTTTTTCCTGCCTACCTTTACTCTTAGACACTCTTGTCTCCTCTTTTGGTCTTATTACGTTTTCTTTGTCTTTTGAAAAGTACGTTCTTTGTCGGGGTAGGGGAGAGCTCCGACCATGCCTGTTTAACCCTGACGCATGCGCATTAGCGCCCCCCTTATTTTCGCTTCTTTATTAACTGCTTCCTCCACGGACAGCAAATCTCTTCCTCCATCTCACTCTGGGATTAGCACTCTGTTTACATATTAATCCACTGAGACAATCTCAGCAGTTGAAGCGATTCCTGAGGCTGCTTCTACACATGCATTATTCCAGAATAAGCGCCTCTAATACCAGCATTAAGTGTCTGTGTGGCTTTGTGAAAGCATATCCTGGTATTAATAAATTCAATTCCTGGTTTTATTCCAGAATGAGGAAACCTCATTTTCCAGGTTTTATTTACTCTGGACTAAAACAATACTGGGATAGAGATCATGTAGACCGCTATGTCGGAATGAAGCCGCCACCACCATTGACAATTGCAGGTAGAGTTTACCTCCTTTCTACCCCACGTCTCTATGGTATTCTGCAGTCTGGTGTCAAAATGTCAAGGGCAGGGATTTACAACAGAGAAGGCTGTTACAAAATGCTACCCATGCTGCCTCCTAATCTACTGCAGCGGAGGGAAGCAATCACACCCACCTACTTCAGGGATCCATGACAGCAAGTGACATAGCAAGGACACTGCAAGGAGAGGGGCTCACAGCTGCCCACACAGCAGGCAGGAGAGGCACCCAGGACCAGGGGATACTTCCCCTGTCTGTGTGGCAGACTCCAGTTCCCGTTGGAGCTGCCTGGTTTATCTTATCTCTCTATACAAATGTATATAGATGCTCTAGCAGAGAAATTCTCCTCTCAGTATGAGTTCCCCAAGGTGCTGAAATGCAACCGCACTGCACCATGGGATTTTTTCATTTTTAAATTTATTTATTTATTTAAAACTTGTATTCCACCCCTCCTGCCCAAAGGCAGCTCGGGGCAGCGAACAACAGAAAAGATTTAACAATAAAAAAAACAAATTTTAAAACAAATCATAAAACTCACCCTCCCTCCCAAACCCTACCCCCCACCCTGCCCCTACCCCTCGCCAAAAGCCTGACGGAAAAGCCAGGTCTTACACAAACGTCAAAACAACAGGAGGGTGGGGGCCAACTGAGCCTCCTCTGGGAGCGAATTCCACAGCATGGGGGCAGCCACCAAAAAAGATCTCACATCAGTGACCATCCGTCTCGCCCAGGGAACCTCCAAAAAGGCCCCCACGGATGATCTCAGGGGTCGCATGGGCACATGGGGGATTGATGCAGTCCTCCTTGTAATTCCAGGATACCAGGATATCTGTCTACACAAACACTTAATCCTGGTACTAGAGGCACTTATTCTGGAATAGTGCGCGTGTAGAAGCAGTCTCAAGGATCGCTTCAACTGCTGAGATTGTCTCAGTGGATTAATATGTAAACAGGGTACACATCCCATTACCTGTCTGATCTTCAATCAATTATCCGTTTTCATAATTTTAGTTCATTTGGTTCATTCATTTTGTTCAGTTCAGCCGTTTCCGGTTTTTACCATTCATTTTCCACTACATATTTTCATTGCTCCTGGTGAAAATGAACGGGAAACCAGAAACGAATAAAACTGAAATGGCAAAAAATGAGTTGCTTGAACGTTCTGACGAATGTCGTTCTGGTCGACTACAACCTGTTCAAAATTGGGGGGTGCGGTGGAGAGTGGGAACTCCACAACCATTTATTCTGTTGCTCGTTTTACCTCTGATTCCACCCCTCCCAAGACACTTGGTACTTTTACCACTACCTCTCTCTCCTCCCCCATTCTGTGCAGCATTTGTTTTGTCATCGTGCCATCTGCATCTGCAGGCATGCGCTCTGCAGACACAAACAGGTGCTTGCTTTTGAAAACTTAGCCAACTAAGCACAGATGTAAGCTAGACTGGCGCACAGACAAGAAGAAAGTTAGGTGTCACGGACGGAAGTGGGGCAACACAGATCAAAAAAACTTTCCATGTGTCCATGTAGAGGCAGCAGGGTACATTCTGGGAGCAGACATTTCTTTCTCCCACTGATGGGAGATGATAAGGCGGCTCTCTCTTTGTTTTAATTTAAACACTGCCTGTTTATGCACCACTGAGTGAAAAGGATGTTGGATTAAACATAAAGTGCACATGAAAGGAAATCATGGCCCACAGCAGGCACTCTCAAACCCCCTCTTTTAAGCTTCTTTGATTAAGGGCTCCTATATTTTGTCACCGAGTGCAACCGACTCTATTATCACTTCTTTGTTTTGAACGCCCACCTCAGAAGACATTAAATACTTGGCTTCTTAATGAGAATGGATTGTTCTTCACCAATAAATCATTTAAATACCATCTGCTAAAGTAAAAAGAAATTCAAAGAACCATTTCCCACCCCCCTTTTCAAACAATATTTTTTCCTCCGTTTATGAATTTAAAAAGACATTTGTACAATCCATCAAACACGACTTCCTCTCCTGGGGACGTGCAAACAGTCCACCAAAAAGACACTCTTTGGCTTTGACTTAAAGAATCACTTCGTGGACAATTTTCAAATTATTCTGCCAACAGGATACAATTTTTTTTTAAACAATTCCACCCTCTTTTGATTTATTTATTCTTCATTCTTACATGAAAACAGGATTATGTGCATTACCGCTAAGAATTACTAAACAATAATAGCAACTTCTTCCATCAGAGCATAAAGACTGTCATATTGGGCAGACAGATCCATGGTTCATATTTGAGACCTGCTCTTGGACCCTCACCCTGATGGCTCTTTCCACTCTGATACCACCTGCTGTTTGGGGATCCTGCCATCACACTAAGGGTATTTTCAGACGTGACGGATTGGTCCCGTCACGGAATCACCCATTGACCCCCTGCCAGGATCAAAATGGCCGTTAAACAGACGTGCCGGCTGATCCCAGCAGGGAATCAGGGGAGGGGCCACGTGGCTCAACGTATGGCCCCGCCCCCCCCCACGCTCCCCCGGCTGCCTGCCCTCCGGGAGATGGGCGGGTGCCGCTGCCAATGCGGCCGCAGTGCCCGCCAACCCCCGGGGCATTGACCATGACCCGGAATCTCGCCACTGATTCCGGGCCGTGGTCAGGGGACAGACAAGACGGTCCCCTTGATCACGGGGGGGAAATCACATTCAACACGCAAACGGAAGTGGTCCAGCCAGGACCTCCGTTTGCATGTTGAATGCGACTCCTCCCCGTGATTCACGGGGGTGAACATCTGGGGGGGAACTTCCGTTCCCCCCAACAGACGTTACGGGACCACGATCACCATGTGCGTATTCACCATGGTTCACCGTGATCTCATAATGTCTGAAAATACCCTAAATCAGTGGAGTATATGATATTTTATTGCTTTTTTATTATACTAATCTTTTGAAGTACCCTCAGCACCATTTGGGGGACACTGTATAAATAAAATTATTTATTATTATCCAACCCAGAATCATGTCTCTGACAATGGTCACCACTAGGTGCTTTACAAAAGGAAATTCTTTACCTGGTGAATTTCCTTCCTCCTCTTTGGCAGGGCAGAAAAGCAGTTCATTCCCTGTCATTCATTACCAGTCCCTGGCGGCTAAAATAGCGACTGGACTATCTTCCATGAATTTATCCAATCCATTTTTAAACTTTTACTATTGGGCTTTGGAACATCCCTTCACAATGAGTTCCATAAGTAAACTGCATTGCATTAAAATGTATTTCCTTTTTTGTTGTCTGTGTGCTACATTTATAGAACACCTTTCATTGCATTATAAATCTTGGGCTGCACTGTGATTGTTTTTACTCATAGAAATAGTTGTCACCAACTGGAACTAAGATGATGCCACAGTTGTTTTGTGAGTACCCCGAGCACCATTTGGATAGACTTGGGGTGGTCAAAGTTCCCAGTCCCAAGAGCCATGTATCAAAATCTTCATATGGCTAAGAACCACAACACAGACACACACACACACACACACACAAATCTCTCCTTGTGGCAGGACAGAGTGCTTGAGGGCTACTGGCTGTTTAAGGCGTTTAGTGCCAGCATGGAGGAGACGCAAGAAGAGCTGCAGGTGCCGCACCGGAAACAGGATAGCGTCTAATGGAGAGACACCTGTAGCCAGCCCAGGAAGACTTAAGCTGGAGGCAGCTCAGTACTGGGGAGGCTGCTGTGGAGGAAGGAAGCTGTTGAAAGGGTAAGATCCTAGAGAAAAAGCTGTGCCCAGAACCAAGGCCAGGGGTTTTTGGAGGCCTGGCTAGGGAGTTTGCAGAAGGCTCAGAGGACTTGTGCCTGAGCTGGAGAACTGTAAAAGTCTCAACTCAGAAGACTGTAATTAGCATAGACTTGGTAACTGCATTGCAACTTTATCTATGCTGGGGACTGTATATATATGTATATATGGACAGTTGTTTATAAGAAACTAAATAAAGAATTACATGCTGGAAGAGCGTATTAGCATGGAAACATTGTCTACTTGGGCTTGATCCTGCGGGGACTTACCCTGGGGAGCCGCACCCTGCTACACTCCCGCTTCATGATTGGCTGACAGAGCTAGTGCTCAGAGGTCCTGGCTGCTGAGATTCTGAGGAGCAGCTGGGATTCAGCTTTAGACACTCGGGTGCAATGAAGTAAGACACAAGACCATTAAGGCAGTGTCGGGTCTAGGACCCACCCTGGCCAAGAGTCGCACTTGAACTGCCCAAGAGCTGCATGGGACTCCCGAGTCATAGTTTTGCCACCCCTAGTGTAGATTGTCTAATACTTTCATGGGATCAGCTTGATTATTTCATATCAGATCCAGCAGTTCATCCTCCCACTTCAGTCGGAGATTTACTGGAATAAGGATTTCAAGGCTGCCCCCTGAAGAGTCTCCAGTCCAAACACATCTCTAGCTTTAAACACATGCTGAAGTTAGAGACAAATATTTTGGTCAATATGGATAAGCTTCATGGATGGGTAACATGGATGAACTTATATCCAGCAGAAGGGGGAAAATAAGTTATTTCCAGCAGTAAAACATAAAATAAGAGTGCATTAAGATGTACTGCCGTGCCGCAAAAGGCCTAGTCTTTGACCAGGCCAATAATTTTCCCAACTTCAAATTTTCAAATCTTTTGGTTTAGAGCCCCATTTTCTTGTCCCATCTTGCCACAAGATGGCAGCCTTTACAAGACAGTGGTTCTTTTTTAATGCACTCAAATTATTTTACTATTGGATATGCAAAGTCCATAATTTTTTACCCTTGCTTGATGGAATAGGAAGATCATTATTTGACTGTAAAATTTCACTTAGCACGTTGACGAAAATAGATTATCCTATCATTAAAAAAAAGAGATACATATCAAGTATTAATGCCAGGCAAGCAGCTTGTATCCCAATTGTATTCCAACTTTGTGACCCCCAGTGGGGATGTGCATTACCCGATTAACGCCAGACTGAGGAACTATAGGGTGGCGATGTCTCTTGACAGATTTAATGTATTTCCTATGGCCTTGATGGATGGCAGACTGAAGGGTATTCCCCGCAATGGGAGGTTTTGCCAGCATTGCTGTAACATTCATGGGAGGTCGAAGAAACAATGGCACATATTTTACTATTTTGCCCATTATATCAAGCTTGGAGGAGGCTGTATATTGACCCTCATTTTAATACCATCTGTTATCATCTTTCAAAGGAGGAATTTTTGCTGAGTGACCTGAACCCTTTGGTTTCACTGGAGATGGCTAAATTCTTAACCCGAGTGTTAAAACTTAAGTACGGGGAGATTGACTCTGACTGATGTGTGTCAGGCTTTTGCTAAGGGAGATTATGGTCTAATTAGACGACGTGTATAATGGATGATGTGCTTCACTATAATTGTGTAGCTAACATAAGGGCTATAGTTCTGAGTGATATGGATGTATGGACATGTACTGTAATATAATGGTGCACGAATCTGTATCCAGGAATTTATCTTTATTATCATCAAAGTTAACCTACTACTAGAATTACGATATTTCTAAACTTATTATGTGGAATGACATTGTGTATGGATGTTGTGATATCTCAATTGGATGACATTGAATAAGTTATGCTCTGGCTCCTAATATATAAATTTAATGATTCACCGATACAAGGCTGTGATGTAGGGTTGCTGTTTTGTACGTTTTGTTTATTTTGGAATTTTTATATTTGTCCAATTATATTTTAGAGTATTTTTCTTGTGATTATAATGGCCAATGGCTACGTAATAAATATACATACATACATACATACATACATACATACATACATTGATGTTAACATCAAAGTCCCTGAAACCACGTTTGCGGATGTCCTTAAATCGGAACTTTGGGTAAAGTCTTAAATCGGAGCTTTGGGTGAGGTCTCCTGGCGTTAGCCATATGGCATGTACTTTGGTATACATCCATCATGCATGTGACACATGTATCAAAGCCAACACAGCCATCTCTATCTGAGAAGAACCTGGATGTATGGAAATGTGGCCTGAGCAAGGAAATGTATATCGGTGACCTTATCTTGCCAGGTAATACCTAGGATGTGGTGTAGACAGTGGAAATGAAAACTGTTAAGTTTCTTCTCTTGATGATTGTTATTAGCAGCGGCATAGTAGCTACACATCAATTAGCTACACATAGTAGCTACACATCAAGAAATTAGCAGTGATGCTTAGATGTGATAGCAACCACGCTTCCATGAGAGGCTCCTTGACATGCAGTAACACCCAGCAGTAACAGCCAGCTCTGCCTTGGGGTTTTTATTGCAGATTCTATATTGCTATTTATATTTTGTTGATTTATTGAGATATTATTTGTTTGTATTATATATTTTTATATGTTTTTAATATGTTGTGAGCCGCCGCGAGCTGCTATAGCAGGAGGGGATGACAAATAAATCAAAATAAATAAATAACGCAAGTATTAACGTAGATGATCTCTCTGCACACCTAAGTTAATCACTTTCAGTCTTTAAGATGGTTACAGCTTCCTTAAAAAAAAGAAAGTTATGGTACTGTATTCTGAGATTCCTGCTTATTCTTTGAGTTGAGTTGTTGCACTGCACTGCTCTCTTTCTTTTATATGTGACAGCAAACACTTGTCAATTTAATAAACATTACTGACAGCGTATTGCAATTTTGCTATGTTTGGGCCTGTGAGGGGAATCGGTTCATGTACTGCAGCTATACAATCATCTTTGGAGGTGACGGTCATCTTTTTAATACTACGCAACAGCAGCGCTCAACAGTTTAGAATACAAACTTTCCAGCCCAGGAGGTTGTTTCATCTCAAGAGGTGCAGAGGTGACGGCTCTGAGACGTACATAAAACCCCCCATCATTCTTCATGATGTCTCAGCAGCCTTTTAATCTTGGGCATTTCAGTTCAGGGTCTCTAGCAGGGCACCACCTTCTCTGATGGAGAGATCCTATACATGCTTGCCAGAAGAGACCTCTTGGAATCAAAGCCCCCTTTTTTCAATATAGTAAAGGGTTTGTAATACTGAAAAGGCAAATAGAATGCTGGGGAGGGAGCTGCTGATTTGTTATAGTCATGGGCCCAGTTGGCACTTGTCAGGTTTCCTGGGTCTGAAAGGATCAGCTCTCAGTCCCAGGAAGAGCACGCAGGGAAGAGGAAGAGGAGGTTCAAAGCAGGGTCAGAGTGGGATTCACCCAGAGTGGAGGGCTAGCATCAAGGCAGGCCACAGGAACCAGAAGCGCAACCTGCTGCTCCGCCCAGCTTCTTGTCTTGGATGCTGGGAAGCAGCCCCTTCAGGCAGCTGGGGGAATATGGCAAGAGCTGGAGTCAAGGAGAGCCCACAGGGCAAAGTCCAGGTTGAGTCACAGAGCAGTGGGGGTGCTGTGGAGCAGATGGGCCACTTCAGAACACACACACACACACACACCCCGGAGCCAACAGTTCAAGGCCTGGGTCCTTACACTACTATAATTCCTTCTGACGTAGTTGTAAAACCTGGCTGTTCCGTCTGGCCTTTGGTAGGGAGGATGGGTAGGGTTGGGTGGGGGGCTTGGTTTAGCGATAGGGTTTGGTTTGGGGTTTGATTTTACTCCTCTTATTTTGTTGTTTTTATGCTGTGTAAGCTGCCCAGAGCTGCTGTGCGGGAGGGGCGGGGTATTAAATTTTTAACAAATTAATAAATAAAGATACTATAGCAAGAGTGCTCTGTAATACAGGAGGCTGAGTTCAACGCTCAATGAAGTTAATGGAAAAAAATTCTATTGGCTTGAATGGGCTTTGGATCTGACTGTTGGCTTCTCGAAATACCCACTCGAAGCCCTTATCATACAGAAAGCCTTAGCCATGATACACCTGGAGGCAGTACATTATTTTCCATCACATGGTCTATTACTAACACCTGCCGCACAGACCTCCGATCCCACCACAATGCTCTTCAGGAGAGGAGACAAATCTCTTAATCTCATTAAACCAGACATTATTTTATATTATCCAGCATTCTTTTTCTGACAGTTTGTAATAAATTTCTCCGTATTGAAAGTGACCAAGCATAGGATTCGTCCTATAATGCAAGCTGCCAACAATCAAAGTCTCTCTATTACTTTGATCTAAGCAAATCGCACACTGAGTCTCCTAGGTTTCAGGGAATCGTTACAAAATTTAGGAGATTAAAATATCCCTCTTATGAATGAAGTTATTTTGCATATGAACTACAGGGACAAAGCAGCGTTTCTTCCAATAGCCATGACATCGGGCCTCAGTTTACTAGTCAAAGCAAATAGTTTGCTTTGATTAAAATCCATTGACGCAATTTAAGATCAAATCCCCCAAACTAACTAGGATTGTTTTTCCTCAGTGGTCTTATCACTGCAAGACTTTGTCACTTTATGATAAACCCAAAGCGAAGGAGGTAAAAGGTTTCTACAGAATGCAGTCCTTTGAAGTTGGCAGAAAGCTTAGAATGTATGGATTAACCTTGGAGGTGGGTGAAGGAGTTCAGACAAATTAAGAACCTGACCCCCAATCATCCCTCATCCTGGAAGCTGAACTCAGGGCTCATTCACATGTGCAGCAATTATCTGGATTTTAAAAAATTCGTTTTTTCTCTAGCTCGCTGTTAACAATGCCAGTTGCATTCACATGTGTGTAATACTGTTGTTTCCTACAGCGAAATAACGCATTCAGACCTTCTTGGAGCGCGCGCTTACCCACCTGCTCAGTGCGGTTCAATTACAGGAAATTACACCATGGCTGGGCAGCAGGCTGCAGCCAGCTTCTCCCCCAATAAGTTCTTTTACCTCCCCTCCCTGGCTCCAGACCCCATCCCTCACCTGCCTCCTAGTAGTGCTCCAGCAGCAGCAGTGGGGACACCCAATCGGGAGAGAACGCTGTTTGTTTACAAACAATTCCTCCCCATGTGATCACGCAGTTTGTAAACAAACAGCGTTATCTCCTAGTCCAATCAATCGGTGTCCCCGCTGTGCATCCTGTAGGGGCAGGAGTAAAACAGCGCACTTGAAAGCAAGTGAGTTTACGGTTAATAAGACAAAATTTGAACCATCGTCTTCCAGGTCCAAGCTCAACATCTTATCTACTGGCTCACTGACTAGTTATATGTTTAAGGTTAAACATGTGCTCATATATTTCACTGAATTAGACTTGCGTGATCCAGTACCTTGCATGATCGAGCCACACGCTTATTACTACATACCTCCCCCAATAGTCCTGCATTGGTTGGGATTGCCCTGCTTTTGCAGGCAAATTCTACTGTTTGGCTTAACAAGGGCAATGCCCCACTTTTGTGGACTGTGTGTGTGCACGTTAATGTATCAGTGTGTACATATGAGTGAATGTTTTTTGTGACTGAATGAAAGTGTGTGTGCATGTGTGAATTAAAATGTGGGTGAAATGACACACGTGTATGAGTGCACATGTGTGAGTGTGTGTGAGTGTGCAAAAGGATGAGGGCTTAGAAGATTTTCTTCACTGCCATCCCATCATAGCATCTGTGAATTCATGCTCAGTGGAGCTTTTCCCAGTAGTGAGGGGTATGGTCAGTCTAGCCTGTCTCCACCAGGAACTGGAGGAGTCCAGTGCCTGCTGTAGGGTGGTCACTGACGCATCGCCAGAAGAGAGGACAAATATTTGCATGAAATTTACATGTGCTATTTTATACTAATTTATGCAAATGTGTGGTGCAGAGGGCGGGGTCAACCCAACAGTTGGTGGGGTCAACCCAACAGTTAAGCCAGTGGCATGGCTTAACCCATTCAAATCCACACATGTTCTCACCCCTCTCACACACGCATCCATTCAAATCCACACACATGCTCTCACCTCTGTCTTTCTCTCTCACACACACAAACACACACCCATTCAAATCCACACACATGCTCTCACCTCACACACACACCCATGCAATTCCACACACATCTCTGTTACAAACACACACATTCAAATCCACACACATGCTCTCACCTCTGTCTTTCTCTCACACACACACACCCATTCAAATCCACACACATGCTCTCACCTCTGTCTTTCACACACACACACACACACACACACACACACACACACGGCTGGCAGGCAGGCAGAGGGTGCATGTAAAGTGATATTATCTTGCATGCTGTAAAGGCCTCATTGCTATATTATAGTTTGACATTACTGTACTATCTGGTTTACTTTATAGAAAGAGTCCAAGATAATAATTTTTAAAGAAATCTACTTTAACTAAAGACAACATACAAGTCTAAAGTTTGGCCTATCTTGACTGTACACTGCTCTAATTTCTTGACAGTAAGTTATTTATTAATTTTTTGTTATTATTATCATCTTCCAGCGGTAGCTTTATTTTCTTCCAGCAGTAGCTGGAAGAAACTTAAATGCACAGCCACTGTTCATTATAAACAGAGGACTGTTGAAGTCCCGATTTTGAGGAAACCGCTTGACCTACCTTTCTACTACCTTACAATCCATAGCTTCATTACTTAACAAGTAACCATGGTCACTTATCTATTTTGTACATTTAAAATTATTAACATCATTAGACAACACAAACACACAACAAAGTGCATTTACTGTGCTTCGCATGGATTACACTATGTTGGGATGAGTTAATCAAGTACCTTCAGGTGATTGGGAATGGGAAGTACCTTGGGAAGGGTTATGTGCTCATTCTGTAAATTGTATGCAATTTCAGTACGTATCCAGTTTGTCTCACTACTGAGATGATAGTACCTTGGAAAGGGTGCCCTGCCAAGCACAGTAAATGCACTTTGTTGTGTGTTTGTGTTGTCTAATTATGTTAATAATTTTAAATGTACAAAATAGATAAGAGACTATGGTTACTTGTTGTTAAGTAATGAAGCTATGGACTGTAAGGTAGTAGATATATTATGGTTATGTACATGCATTTTGCTATATGTGTTGTAGGTGTAATTGTGTTTTAATTTCCCTGTTTTGGGGGTTTTATGTCTTGTGCATTTAAGTGTTTTTTGAAACTGGTAAGTTTTTTGTTCTTAATTATTATTATTATTATTATTAGCAAGCACTTATATAGTGCCAGCAATGTACAATGTGTTTGCACTAAATGAGGAAACCATTTCAGGGATGGTGACTATATAAACAGCTAGATGTACTGCTTGTCCATGCAGCAGTTCAGCATATCCACAATCGTGTGTTTTCTAAAAGACCCATTTGGATGTGATCATACACAGCACATTATACATCATGGTTGCACAAGTATACTTTGCTGTTTATAGGGACCAAAGTACTTCAGGGGTTTTTTGGGGTGATAGAGTGGCTTCTGGGTAACTTCAAAAGATATGACTGAATTTCAGGATGAAGTTAAAAGAACTGGCTGGCAAAAAACTCTTAAGCCTTTTTACAGCACTGAGAAGAAACGTGCTTACACTTTGCAGTGTGCAAAGTGTAGAGAAGTCTCAGGCTGCGGTATAATGTTCCAAGAGAATTTTGTTTTTCGTTATTTCAATCTGTCGTTTTCATAAATATCAAATTGTCGTTCTCATTTTTGCTTTCATTTTCGTTTTCCATTGGTTTCAATGGAAAACACATTTTCGTATTTGTATTTCGTTTTTGTATTTCACTATATTTGGCTGAAACATGGCATGATTATACCTCCAATGGAAGGCATTATATGTACTACATTCCAAAATGATTGGATAAAGGAATCAAATTTTAGAAGCAGTTGAATTATTTTATTTCGCAAAAATTTTCATACACATTCTTAGGTATAACCTCTTTGCTTCACATTTAATGTAGATGAAACTTGGCATGTTTATACCCCTTCCCCTTCCCATATTTACTATCTCTGCGAGGTTTCAGAAGGATTGGATAAAGGGTCCTGGTGGTATAAGCAATTAACTTATAAATGTATGTCCGACTGTAACATCTTTGTAGTCCAACCAGCGTACGTGAAATTTGGCAGGGATCTATATAACACTTTCACAAATATCTCTGTCAAATATCAGAAAGATGTGATAAAGGGTCCCAATTGGCCAGCAGAAATGTCAACCAAATATCCTCATTCTGTGCTGTGACCATCCCAACATCTCTCCCCCACTTGTTACTGGGAAGTCAGAATCATCTGTTTAGGAAAGAGCCAATAGAGATTCTCTTATGTCCTCTGTCGCAGTGCTGCAGGATGTGATTGTGATGATAACTGGCCAGCCTGGATGTGTAAACTATGTCTCCTGATTGCTCGGATGCTATCCCCAAAGTCCCAGTTATGTCCCTTCTATGCCCGCCTCAAAGCCACCACTCATTGGTCCTGTAAAGTCGGAAGCATGCAGTAATTGGCCAGTGAATGTGTATGTCAGTCTTTTGGGTTGCTCCACATCCTCCCTCCTACATCCTCTCTCCCCCTGCCATGCCCGGTGCCTGCCTATGACTGGCACTGCATATCCTGCTATTTATCTGAATAATGGTCTTCAAGGGGACAACTTAAATTGCTTATAAAACTGGGTCCCTTTATCAAATTGTCCTGTAGTTTGGCAGTGAAGACAGGGAAGGTATGTGATACATTCCTGCCAAATATCTTGTAAACAGGATATAATATACAAATGTTACAGGTGGAAATGTATTTTCAAGCTAATGTCTTATACCATCAGAACCCTTCATCCAATCTTTTTGAACACTGGCAGGTATGTTAAGCTTGTGCAGGAAGATGATATTCACAGGTTTCATGCAAACTGGATGGAAGATAAAGAAGTAGCCGTGACTGTGTATGGCGCTTTTCTTAAAATCACAACGTTCAATTGCTTCGACAATTGGTTCCCTTTACCTAATCATTTTGAAAATTGGCTCACACAGTGTGCTTCACTGAGGGTACAATTTCTCCAAGGTTCATCAGAAATGAATAAGCAACAAAAACATTATAGTCGGAAATACATTTTTCAGTTTTTTCCCTTTCTTTCAAAAACAATGTCGTTTTGTTTCTATTTTTGTTATTATTATTTGCCGTTTTTGTTATTGCAATAATGATAAAGAAAACAATTATTATCATTATTGTAATAACAAAAAAAACATGCATACCCCTAGTAAAAGATGCCACTTACTGAAATTTAAAATAAAGAATGTCCACGGCACTAATAAAATATAATGGAGTGACCAATTTTGTCATTATGCGGCAGTGGGTTTGACAGCCTGGTATGTCTTTTGCATCTTTAACTTCTGTGCAGGTCTCAACACAGAGTAAGATTTTGAATTTGATCCTTATGAGTTTATTGATAATAATCTTCCTCCTCCCAAACTAAGGTAATTTCAATGATCCCTTGCATAGGATTTGATTCCTACATGTATACTAGAGATTGCAGATAAAGTCTGCCTTATGTATAGATGAATCTTCTGGAAGTACTGAACAATTCAGTAATTACCAAGCACATAAACTGCTTTAGGACCCAGTTTATTTATTTATTTATTTTTATTTCCTTATATTTACATGCCGCCACCCATGCCTACGGCATCTCGGGGCAGCTTCCAACAGTTTGATGCTAATGACAAATTTGTCGTCTATTTTTTGTAACAAAATCTATCATTTTGAGGGAGGAAACTGAGTAAAGCTTGAGCAAAAAATGATAGTTTTTTTAAAAACAAACATAACTTTTTAATTTGTAAGGCTTAAGTGTATCCTTGGTGGGAGAGTAAACTAGAGAAATCTATCGTGGGAACTTTAAAAATGGCAGGATGAAATAAGAGGTTTCTTAAAACATTTCAGAAATGCAGAGATGTGAAATGGCACAGGAAGAGAATGATAGAATTAGAGGAGGGTGCATTTGCTTATTGTGTGAATTCTGTATGGGATGGATGCAAACTTCTTTGCTTGAGGAAAATCAAACTATGTATGTCACAAAGAGATACTGGACTATAGGTCTAACAAATATGTAAAGCTGAAGGTTAAACGTGTATGTAATGTTAAGAACTGGAAACTCACTTCATGTAATCATGTAATGTAAAAACTGAGAGATGCAGACTCAGTCCAGGAAATGGAGAGAGACAAAGACAAGGATGGATGTGGGTTCACTGAAGAGGCCAGAGATACCCCATGGAAGTGCAAATTAAGCTTCCTGTTTGCCTTTTTGTGAACCTGCTGGTAAATAAGGCTTCTCCAGGGCAGGAAAATCACACAAAGGGATAGCAAAGGTATTTAAGCTAAGATCTTTGCCATCAAGAGACAATTGGAGTTGGAATTCAATTCAACCTCTGATGGAGCTGAGTCTTGGAGGCATCCGCTCACCTGCCAGCCAGACTGCTGGAACTATGGACTAAGAGAAGAACTTTGCTTTCTACCAGCTAAGAGACAAAGCATCCAGCCATTACACCTGGCTGAGAATAACCTCAAGCTTATGGGCTTTCTATAGGGTAAGATTTATATAGGGATTCACCCAGTATAGAATAGGAATGCATTATTTTACTGTTAACTTTATTAGCCACTCTGTGTCAAATTATTCTTGTTTATGTAATCAATAAACTTTCTTCTTATCTATTAAGAAGATTTTCCTGTTGTTCTACATTGGGAACAGAAGTGAGCAACTTGAGCCTTCAAGCTCTTGCGAACCCAGAGAGAGAGTGTGTGTAAACAGGAAGCTTTCTGGGAGCTGGGCGACAACAGGATTATACCTCTTGCAGGACTGAATCAGCCAGAAAAAGAACTGGTTCAGGTGGGCTGCGAGTGAGGGAAATTGAGTCACCCAACCCAGGAAAGTGGGGTAGTGGACCCCCAAAACCGTGACAGTGGCACCCAACAAGAAGGGTTACGCTCAGACTTGTGTACCAATGTGTAGAAAGTAGAGGAGGATAGCCAAGCAAGTGGAATCCTCTGAGGGGAGTAAATCCCATATCTAGAGAGAGTGAGTGCCAGTGCCGTCTGGAACTCAACTCTGAAAGTAGAATAAGCAAATCTTTGAACAGGGTGTGCAGGTTTGTTGTTTTGATTCTGATTTCGGGTACCAGGGCCAGTTATCAAAATAGGGCTGCCAAAGCATTTTCACCACCTGAGAAGGTCCGAGCTGCGCAGGGAAGCCCAAAAGAGAGGTCTCGAAGTAGAGGGGAAAACTAAACAACTGAAGCAGCTGATACGAGCTTTTGAGAGGATGGAGGGAGATCAGAATGGAGTGGGTTTGAAACCCCCCCCCCTCTAAGCTCCCCTTCACCTAACCTGCAACCAAGAAATAGAAGACCTGGTGATGGTCAGGGATGTGGCTCAAACAATGAAGTTGAGCTCACCAGACTCAAACTGGAGCAGTTAAAACTGGAAAAGGAGGACAGGGAAACTGAACAGAAACTAAAGATGCAGTTCGAACCTGAAAGGCTGAACGCAGAGGAGAAGGAAAAAGAAAGACAAGCTCAAGCGGAGGAGAAGGAAAAAGAAAGACAAGCTCAAGCGGAGGAGAAGGAAAAAGAGAGGCAGCATCAACTTGAACTCCTGCAGAGACACAAGGACCTAGGAACACAAACTCCAACCCCTTCTGGAGACAGTGCTGATAGCGACAGAAGATGCAGGATTTGAGAATACGCACTACTTATTCCTCAATATGATGAGAAAGAATGCATGGATGATTTCTTCACAACTGCCCAACACATCTTTCAACAAGAAAAGATTCCCAAAGACCTGTGGATCATCTTATTGTTACCTAAAATGTCAGCAAAAGCAAGAAAGGTGTACAATGCAAAACTAGAGGAAAGTCAAGCATGAACTTTTGATGAATTTAAAAACGTAGTCCTTGAAGAGTACAGGATCACCCCAAAAACGTTCTGCCAGAAACTACGGAATTTTAAAAAGGGAGATGGTATGTCTTATTCTGATGTTTCGAATATGTTGAAACAGTATGGAGTGAAATGGTTAGATGCACAAGGGACTGCTACTAAGGACCAAATGATTGATTTTGTAGTCCTGGAACAATTTTATAATGTTTGTAGCACAAACTTAAAATCACACTTGCTTAATCAGGGGATCACGGATATCAAACAGGCTGGGAGGAGGGCAGATGAATTTACTGCAAATGCTATCTCAGCTTATGGGGAAAGGAAGCCTAGTAATGGGGAGAAGCCTAAACAAGGATTTTACCAAAAGTAGAGGGGGTATAAACATCCCAACTCTGAGCAGGGTAGCCTGACCCAGAACAAACCAAATGAGAATGGGAGGGGGGAGACCCAGAGTTCCCCCAGATCCCAAAGAGCAAATACATTCCAATCCTCTAATAATGATTCAAGGAAGTGCTTTAAGTGCACTCAAACAGGGCATATGGCATGGGACTACCCCCCAAAAAGGGAGTTGGATGGCCACAAAGGGGAGCCTGATGGGATCATTGGAACTGTCAGTACGAATTTTGTATCTGTAGTCCAATCCGTCCCAAAAGGGGTTTATGATGGCTGTACTATCCCTAAACCGCCCACAGGGGATCAGTTGCTACGAAAACCTGCTAAGGTGAATGGGTTAAACTGTATGGGGAGGCTGGACAATGGGGCACACATGCTTATGGTACATGAGGATTTAATCCCAAATGAGAAAATTAACACTCACAGAAAGGTTGTGGTATCCCTGGCAACAGGAATCAAGGATATTCTGCCCACAGCAATTGTAGAATTAGAGTGGGAGGGCTCAACGGGGCCTATTGAGGTTGTTGTTCTCCCCAGAAATGCAGAAAATGAAATGTTGGTGGGAAATGCTATCTGGGACTGGTCTACAGAGGTAGCCAGAGCCCAGGGTACTTCCCAGGAACATGGGGAGACAGAGAGCAAGCCTAGTGGAAGGGAAGATTTGCAGGAAGGCTCCGGGAGCCAGACAGACGCACCCCAACGTATGACCTCCACTAAGCAGCAGCAAAACCCCAAGCAGGAGTCACTGGCCCTGCCAGAAGGCACGGGAGGACAGGGCTTGGGGAGTGAACTGCATGCCCCTGTCTCACATGGGGAACTAAAGGGAGTGAAGCCAAATGGCCAAACAGATTCTGAGATATTGAACCCCGACCCTGAATGGAAGGGCCCAACGTCTGCAGAATCAACCCAGGTAACCACGGGGGGATAATTAGAGGCTAAGGAAGCCCCTACTGAACCCAGGGGGTTGCAGGCAGGTCAGGAGGCTGGGGATTCTACCTTAAGAGAAGGTAGGAAGGTGCTGACTGAAACACAAACAGATTTCAGGTCAGAACCAGCTAAGCAGGAAACCTTGCCTGGTAGGGATGGGGGAGGGACAGGTGTCTCTTCCCCGGGGATAAAAATGCAGCAAACAGAGTCAGAAACCCAGTCTGTAGTCCTAAAGGGGCAGGAGCATGGTTCTAAGGGTGAACTTTGCGCCTCTGTCTTACCAGACAAGGAACAGGGAGATGCTACAGAGTATGCTAAGTGTGAAATAATTCAGGACACAATGCAGCACCCTGAGAGGAATTGGGTTGCTCCCGAGAAACAAAGGATTAATCAGCTTCTAGATAAGAATGGTCAGGGAGAACGCAGCTCAGACACAGTATGGTTGGAAAAGGTCCGTGTAGGGGAAGTGGGTGGAAAAACGCTTGGATTTCTTGACTGTCAGTTCAGCCCAGATGGTTCAATGATGCTTGCTCATGCTTTCCATGGAGCGCTGCATCTTTGGAAACAAGAATCAGTTAATAAGGTAAGACTTTTTTTTGTTTTGTTACTGCTCTGTAGGAAATGTATGCTGCAAGCCTGTGAGATCCAACAGATTGCCTTAAGTATTCGCAGGGTGAGCCCCTGCATTTGTAAGCCATTGCAAGTGATTACAAGGTGTGACCATTGGAATGTTCATTAACCCAGGTTCCTGTGGCCAATTGGCCCACCTGGGAGGAGGGGAACTACCTGCAAGTCACCTGGGATGAAGTGGCTGTATAAGGCTGAACAGGCAGCTGAAAGGGAGACTACTAGGAAAGAGGCTCAGATCTTCCTTCAGGTGTTCCAGGGAGAATGGGAACACACACAAAAAAAGGGGGGGGGTTAAACTTGGTTTACTGTAACCAAGCCAAGAAAGTGTACCTGAGTTATCGCATCCTCATGACTGTCACATCCCTTGTCTCTCCCGTTGTTCCCCCTTCCCTGTCTCCCCTCCCCCGTTTTTAGATTGTAAGCTCTCGGGCAGGGACTGTCTATCTTGTTTTGTGTAAAGCGCCAGGTACATCGCTGGCGCTATATAAATGTTTATTATAATAATAATAATAATACTTTACTCCCGACAAGACACAAAGGCTGACGGATATCGAATTACCAAACAGGGTAAACTGAATCCAGAGTTTCTTGGGGGGAGGTCTGAAATAAAACTTGGGGGTTCTCACACCCAGTTCATAAAGTCACACTCTCAGGAAGGACAAATACACGGTTGCACAGACCTAGGGGATCCCGGGGGAACACAAACAATTTGGGGGCACGGTACAAGAGATTCTAGCGACAACAGCCCCTTGAGAGAAGCAGTTTTTCGGCCGGTGATCGATTTGCATGCAAATAGCATTACAGACAAAGGAGACGGTGACTCCAAGGTACAAACCAAGATTACATGCTCTCTTCCTGACGCTTTAAGAGATGGTACACGAGATAAGCTTTTCCAGGTTAGGGGAGTAACAACGGGTAACGTTCCACAAATAAACACTGTACTTGCATACACGCTCTTTTGTTTTCTACTGATGCTTGTGATCTCAACTCCGGACAGTCCAGGCAGATCAGACCACCTCTCTGATAAGTGCAGTGGATGACCACTGCTTACTAGCTTGCATCCTTGACCCTCTTCTCAATACGCTTCCCTTCACCCACTTCAAGTCCTCTTCTAGATGCATGTTCCAGAAATGTTTCCTTCTATCACAGGTCTCTTTCTGCATTATCATGAATCATAACTCAAAAATATCCACAAATCAGTTATGCAACCTTAAGAATGCTGGCCTTTACCATACGTATAGCTTATGACACTGCAGAGAGACTACAAGAATCAAGTGCAGACTGAAAATTGCACACTGGAAGAAGCAAGCAAAGCCCATGTGATGAAATGCAACTGTCTTTCATACTACTATTCAGAAACAAACTACTTCACAGGCAGGGGAGGGGAGGGGAGGGCAGCCAATCCCCTTTGAGTTCTCCTGTAACGAGAGGGGATGGGGGGCAGGAGGGATCCCCTATCTTTTTGTTTTATCGTCTCCTGATGATCATCGTCCTCCTCTGCCCTCCTTCCTCAGCACTGTGCTTGTCTCACTGCCAGTGCCTCCCTGTTCCCGGGGGCAGCGGCAGCCCCCGGTGGGCCAGCCCCGGCTCTCAGCTCACAGCACAGCAGTCAGGAGGTCAGGCACAGGCAGGCTCCTCCGCAAGGGATTTGGGCCCGGCCTGAGTCAGCCAAGCAGCCCAGCCATGTCCGCCTCCTCCAAGCCGCCGCCGCAGCAGCAGGAAAGAGGAGTCAGCCAGGCTCGGCCAGCACTGACAGAAGACTCACGCTGTGAGGCGAGAGGGAGGGGAGGCGTGTTGGCGTGCCTGTCACGTTGTGGCGGGCACTTTCATTTTCCCGCTGCTACACCACACTCACTGCATGCGCCTGCAGCCAGTCCCAGCATGCTGTGTGTGCCCCACCTCCCTACACCACTGGAGACTTGGGGAGGGGAGAGAGCCAAGCGCACACAGTGGGGCAGGCGTGGTGGTGGGGTAACTCCAGACAATAGGGCGTCTGGACCGAGTCCCAATCCGGGCATCCCAAATTCCCTAAAATAGCAGACTGTCTGGTACAATCCTGGACTAATGGCCAACCTAGCCTGCTGTGACATTTTTATTGATTACTTGGCAGATAAAATCGCTCATATTCAGCATGACCTTGGCGTGACCATTTTTGGTGCAGTCAGAGCTGGGGGTTATGGAAGCCCAGCCTTGTCCTTTCGGGAGGGGATTGGTTTCAGTTGTTGTCGCCCACCGATGTGGAGGTGGTGCTGGGGGATGTGCGAGCCACAAGTTGTGAACTGGATCCATGCCCATCCTGGCTGGTGAAAGCCAGCCGGGAGATGTTGGGACTGTTGCTGGCTGGGCTGATCAACACCTCCCTTTGGGAGGGCAGAGTGCCAAGCTGCCTTAAGGCGGTGATTGTTCAGTTTCTGCTTAAGAAGCCATCACTGAACGTTGATTCCTCTGCCAGCTACTGGTCTGTCTCTAACCTTCCCTTTTTAGGGAAAGGTTACTGAACGGGCATTGGTTCGGCAGCTTCAGTCGCATCTGGATCCTTCACAGTCTGGTTTTCATCCTGGGTATGGCACAGAGACTGCGTTTGTGGCCTTGGTTGATGACCTTTGCCTGGAGTTAGATCGGGGAAATTCTACCCTGTTGATTCTATTAGATCTTTCAGAAGCTTTTGATACCGTTCATCATGAGGTGTTGTTGACTCACCTGTGGGATCTCGTTGGAGTGCACAGGACTGCTTGAGAGGGTCCACTCTTTCTTGGCTGGGAGGTTTCGGCAATAGGCCTGAAGCAGCAGCATTGTTTGCTGTTGGGCGACTGCTCATCATCTCTTCGGGATCTTTATTGTGGGGTCCTTCAGGGTTCCATTCTGTCCCACCTCTTGTTCAATGTGTATACGCGGTTGCTGTGTGAGGTCACTTGGAGTGCGGTACCATCAATATGCTGATGACACCCAGCTCTACCTCTCCTTTTCATCTGATCCAGGCCCAGAAGTCTCGGTGTTTACCTGTTGCCTGGTTGCAGTGAGGGACTGGATGAGAGCGAGCTGTCCGAAGCTGAATCCTGACAAGACTGAGGTTCCCTGGAGGGGATTGGGGCTCCTCTTATTCATGGGGTTTGCCCACCCCCAGTTGATTGGGTTTGTTCGCAGCCTCAGAGTACTTCTGGATCCTTTGCTGTGCCTGGATTGCAAGGTTGAGGCAGTGGCCAGGAGCGCTTTTCACCAACTCCATCTGGTGAAGAGGCTGCGGCCTTTTCTTTCAGACTTGGATTTGGCTAACGTCATCCATGCTTTCATCACCTTGAGACCAGACTACTGTAATGCACTCTATGTGGGGCTGCCCTTGGTGGCAGTTCGGAGGCTGCAGCTGGTGTAGAATGCGGCGGTTCGCCTCTTTACGGGAATGTGTCGCTGCAAGCACACAACACCGGTGCTCCTTTCGCTGCACTGGCTGCCAATAGTCTTCTGGGCCCAATTCAAGGTCCTGGTGGCTGACCTGTAAAGCCCTAAATGGCCTAGGCCCCATCTATCTGATGGATCGCCTGGCTCCCTGTCTCTCATCATGACCTCTGCAATTGGCTGGGGGCACCTTTCTGGAGACTCCATTTTTTTGCCAAGTCTCAACTATGAGGAGGGCGTACTCAGCAGTTACACCTTTGTTATGGAACTCCCTCCCCCAGGAGCTCCGTCTGTGTTCAAGACTGGTGGCCTTCCTGAGACAACATAAGACCATTTTGTTTTGTTGGGCCTTTGGCAGCAGGGACTGAATTTAGAGTGGGGGGCATAATTCTAAAGGGGAGGATGGGCTGGGGAATAGGGAGGGGGATTAGGTGAGAGGTTGTTGGAGGGTGGGAGTGGGTTGCATGGGGGGTTGTAGTATTTTAAATGTTTTTATCGTGTATTTTATACATTTTTTGGTAAGCTGCCTTGAGCCTTTGGGGAAGGGCGAGATATAAATGTTAATAAATAAAATAAAATAAAATAAATTATTAGCCGAGGGTATGGGGCTTATGTCCCTCTTTTGCAGATTGAAATTTAACTAAAAACCTCCACAATAACAGGAAACCATAATTAAATCACGCCTAATTGTGGAAGCAGGCATCCTTACCAACCTGGTCTAATTAGTCACTGGCCACAATCCCAAGTGGGATCCACGCGCGTTCTGCAAAGCACAGTGTGCTCTCGATGGAGATGCGTGCAGTTTGTGCGCACGTGCATGGGTTGTGCGCAGTGCGCACAGTGAAATGGATCAGCCACACTGACTTTAAAAGGTGCAGGATCAGACCCTATTGCAAAGTCAACAGACTGGGTATTGTCTAGGTGTTGTCCATAAGTTGAGATCTTTAACCCAATCTAAATATTCCATCTTAATAAAGAGCTCTTGCACAGATAGAGCCATAATTGCTGTGCAGCTGTCATTACAGTCATACATCGCATCAAACATATTGTGCAAGCAAACCTGAACAAAGTGTTTGTCAGCTGTGCCAGATGAGAATTTTCAGATGTGTTCAGCATTAACTACTACTGAAGTCAATGGCAGTTTCCTCATAGATTTCAATTAATTAGGCCAAGAACTTTTGAATGTCCCACAAGGTCCATAGTCACAAGGAGGCTCAGGGGCACTGAACCCCCCTTGCCAGAATTCTGGTCCTCCTGACCTCTGGTAAGAAGTTGGCTTGTCTAAATTAAAGAGGTCGGCATAAGAAGTCGACAGACTGCCCCTGAATGAGGCTGCCCCTGAACTGCACAGGATGTAAGTACAGAACCACCTGACTGAAGCTTTATTGGCAACCTGCTCCTATATCCAGCAGCCAAAGAAGTACAAGCCCCACCCCTTCAGCTGATATGCTCCACCCCTCAACAAATAGGCTCTACCATTCACCTACTTACACGTGCACACACACGTCCCAAAATCTCAAGTGCATAAAGAGGGGCAGAAACATGCCTGCTTATCGTTCTACAAAGGTTGCTTGCTCATGTTACAGAATCTAACTATAGGAATTAATGTTAGATCCGGTGATGAGGGCAAGCAGCCTTCCATTATTTGTTAGTGAAACTCATGGTAGTTCCATCATGGACGACAGGACTGAAAATCCAGCCCTGTCACTCCTGTGACTAGAAAGTAACGTGAAATTTGAAGGTGTGCAGTGCATTCAAATTTCACGTTACTTAAATTAACATGAAATGAGAGAAAGGGAGGGCATTGGCGAGCAAGGGGAGGAGGAGAGACAGGGAAGGGAGTTTTGTGGAATTACCTGGCAGCAGCAACATCAGCTTCTCTGGCGGGATCTCCCTGCTGGCTCCTTCCGGCTGCTTCCTGGCCCACTGCACGGGGCCTCCCAGGTCCGGCAGAACAGTCTGGCAGCCATTTGCACATACGCAATGGCTTTTTTGTAATTTAAAAAAATTTTTTTTGTTATTTTATTAATTTAAATATGGATTTGTAATACGGATCCATATTTAAATCCGGAAATGCACAACCGGAAGCATAAATGGAACCGAATCAAGGATTTTCTCTAGTGGACCGCCCTAATAGATACATGTAGTCTCACACACAGACTACCTTTTTCAAGATTAGCCCCAAAGTTAGTCAGTGGGTTATTACCAATTTTCATGAACACATAGAGCGCAATACTCTGGTGTGTGTACCGCCCGCCCAGTGCACGAGCCAGAATGTGCAAACTGTAGGCATGCATGCGCACAGTGCATGCAGCACAGCCACACAGGGCAAAGACACAACCCCAGCTGACCTGCTCCCCACACCCACCCTGCAGCCCAGTAGATGGGAGCAGGCACGGCTCCTGCTCCATCCCCCAGGCTGTAGGGTGTGTGAGTTGGCCAAGGTTGTGTCTTTGCCGTGTGCACGCTTTGCACATGTGCACCTGTAGAGTGCGTGTTCTGGAGCATGCCCATGTAATTTATGCAGTTATGGGGTGGCATGAAATCTACCTTTTTTAGGGGCGGGTGTCAGATGTTGGAAGATAGGCAACTGTCTGGAATCAATTCCCCTTTTCTGTGTGTTTTATCTATCCACTATTGTTTTCCTACCCTTTCCAGCCTAACCCTTGAGAACTCTTATTGTTTGTGTTAAGAACTTGTTTACCCAGGACAGGTGCACATTTTTAGATTGATTTTACTATCAAGCTGACTCTCCCCAGAATCACCTCTGTAGACCTGCATTATGGTGGCATGCGAGTGTTTGGGCTCCAGGGAACCGAGTTTAATGCTGCAGCGTCAGCTTTTGCCAGGATTAACCTATTACACGCAGCACATCAAAACAGTGAGAGATGGACTTAGGCAAGCTTGCTTAGCTTTTATGAGCATTTTAACCAACATTCAAGCATTAAGTCTGGCATTTCTATCAGGAAACATCTGATAGTTCTGCGTTCAAGCAGATGATTAATCTTAAATGAAATGGGTAGGAATTTGTATGAGTAATTAGATCTGTTGTTTGTTCTTTATTACCCCAGAAATATAATACTGGTTGATGACTTGGAGATTTTGTTTATTCGCAAATGTTTTATATACTATTATTCGTGAGAATCCTTAAGAGAAAGTACCATTTTAAATGAAGGATTTGAACCTAATTTTATTTTTTAGCTTGTTTGTATCTATATATGAGTTTATGTGTTTATTGGTTGGGATGAAATTCCCAGTTTTATTTTGTATTGTTATGGCCATGTGGCCAACAATAAACAAATTTTCATTCATTCATTCTCTATTATTCCAGAAATAATAAACTGTGATGATTATTTAGCTACTGAATCTGGTTTCTGCACAGGGCAAGTGTTATACGAGTGTCATATTGCAACAATAATACAATAGGCATTTTGCTAATAGTATTAATGTGTTTAACCAGTTTGAAGATAGGTGCTGTCAGGCCCTGGGAGTAGGCTGGTCAGGAGTGGCAGAAGACCTAGTCTGGGGCAAGCTGGGGTACGTCGGAACCCCGAGAATCAGGCAATATGGGTGGAACAGGCAAGGTGAGGGATGGCGGTGAGACAAGAGTCCATGAAGGCAGCAGCCAGGGAACTACCCATTGCTCTGGACAAAAGCCTGAGGCTGACCCAAGGCGTTTATCGGGGGTCAGACTCTTGGCTCAATCAGAATGCAGGTCTAGCCTATCCGTTAGGCAGTTTGCTCATCAGCAAAAGCTGGATGAGATGTAGTGCCCCTGAGCTACCACTGTGTGCTGCTGTGGTGGAGCGGCAAGCTGGATGCTTGGGACTCGCTACAAATTAGAACGATGCCAGCTTAAGACCTGTTTGGGCTGTGCAGTACCTGACGGACCCGATGGGTGTTTTTTAGATGGATGCGGAGCCTGGTCACCCCTGGAGCTGCTCCAGGGGCGCACCCTCACGTCCGTCAACTTCTAGCCCTGCCTGGGCCTGCAGACAGACCGACCGACCAGCGGTTTCCCTGAGCCCACGTGGCACCCTGCGCCAAAGAGTTGTGGGTGCTTGCCCGGCGCTCAAGGTTGGCGCCCTCAACTCCATGGTGCTGAACTGGACAAGGGACAGCCGGGTGTCAAGTTGCGGCGTCGACCCAACAGGTGGGACGGCAGCTCCATGTTCAGTCGTTGCTCCGGGTTTGGCTGACCCGCTCCGGGATGTTCTGGAGAGCCACCAGGTGGGGCTTTTCCAGAGCAGCCACAGCCTGCTCAGCTTGCACATCTTGCAGGCGCCCTTTACATGGACCAGCCGACCTGGGGGTGAAGTGGGCTGGTGCGGGCAGAAATGGAGCTGCCGTCCATCAATTTATACGCAAGTGTGAGGGAGGGGTGTTGCTGGATTGTCCTTTCTGGAGTTCGATCTTACCTCCCTTTCTAGCAGGGACAGTCCTTCCACTGGGTGCTGAATCCCTCTCCCTTTTTCAGGAGAGAGAGAAAGAGAGAGAAGTACAGAATTCATGCCTCAGGCACCTCTTTCCTGGTTGCCTCCCAGGAAAAGCACTTGAGACAACAATGGGGAGGTGATGTAATAACAAAGAAACTAAGGCTGCTGGCCCACATTACACAATCTTGCGTTAGAAAAAAATCAACGTGAGATTGTGTATAACGTGAGATCAACACGGCTGCGTGTCAACGCTGAACTTTCATGTTTGTATTTCACAACGGAACCGTGTCCCATTCGGGTCCCTCCATCGGACCTCCGGATCCAATTCTGCAGCTCCCTCCCCTGTCGTGCTCTCCAAGATCCCACCCCCACAGCTGGGTTGGATGGGGGGGTGCACCTGGGGTCACCTCCCCGCCATCCTCCCCAGCCCAGTAACCCACCCTCTGGTGGCAGTATCAGCAGCTTCTCTGGTTGGCTGTCCTGCTGGCTCCTTTTTCAAACTAGAGTCACCAGCGTTGCCACCATTTTGGGAAAGGGCAGCTGTTCTGTGCATGTACAAAATGGCCACTGCAGATGTGCAGACTGGCTGCCCTTTTTCAAAATGGTTACTCCAAATCCAAACTGTCCACCTCTAGTATACATATATGTTTCTATGTGCAAGACTGATGGTTCAAGTTACAACTTAGTTCTCAAATGTGTGCACTGCTTTGGCTCTCAAGTTTCAAAGACACAGAGAGGATCACCGATGGAAGCAGTCACAGTCCCTTTCAGAATAAAAATTAAAAGTACCTATCAAATTTACACTGCTGGAAAGGCAGTACAAAATCCCAAAACCTGTTACTGTACCCACCACTTAGGTACAGTGTAACCAGTGTCAGATCCAGGGAAGCGGAGGCTCCATGCAAAATAATAGTGGTTTAGTGCCCCCTCCTAGCCCACCCCCTTCCCCGGGAATGTAGCCCTCTCTGATTATTACCCTTGATGGGTGGGTCATGGAGGACCATGTCTGTCATTTGGGCAGATGGCTAGAGACAACGGAGAGGTGTGGCTGGAACAGCAGTGAAACCAGCTTGGCTTGTGTTTGGGCAGAAGGGAGCTGGAGCTTGGCTTAGGAGGAAGCAATTTGGAAGTCTTGGGCGAAAGGCAAAGAGCCTTTGGGGGAAAACCCTGGGAAGCTGGACTTTTGGGGGGCGGGGATGTTCAGTATTGTCTGCTGAAGGACCACACATGGGAGCTGTTGTCCATTTCCCATTCACATTTCTCAAACTTGTAATCTTTAAATGAACGGATATCTATCCATTCCATAAGCCTCCAGTCTCTCTCTCTCTCTCTTTTAAAAAGATCACACAAACCTAGAAAATGCAACCTTGGAACTTCCCACTACTCGGGGAAGGGGGCGATATAAAACAATAGTATCCCCTTCATGTGCTGGGGCTCCTTGCAGCACTGGCCCATATGTTACGCATATGCTATTTCTAGCTTAGTCATGGACTCCATGTGTTGGGGGCCCCGTCTGACTCACCGCAACTCAGGGTTCCCCATTTATGAGGCTCTGTGGGCCCATATTTTACTCCAGTGCTTCTGACAATCATCTTGTTGCTCTACGTTTAATTCACAGACCCACCCACCCCTGTATTGTCGCACAGTCTGCATTTGCCTGGATCCATCTCAACCAGTAAGTACCAAAAGCTGTTACTTTCTGATGATGATGAGTGATTACAAAACAGTACTGATTTGAGATTCTTTCCATCAATGTCCCATCTTTAACTCTCTTTCTAGGAAAGACAAGTACCTTCCTCCCAGAATCCATCTGTGCAATGGCATTTTTGCTGATCAATGTAAAAATCTCCATGGCTATTGCCAACTTTTGTCCCTCAATAACTTGAAAAAACTATATTGGTTTCAACTGCTTGCACATTTATGAGGAGCCTCTTTTAAAAAATGGTCGCTACATTGACAAGAACTGTGGTCGTCACCCGGAACAAAGGAAGATGAAATTCTATGCAAAAAGGGCAAACACAAAAAATCATCTATCGAGTCCCAGCTTAATCGACTACCTGCTTCAGAGCTGTCATCCTATCCACCAGGTTGTTTGAACAGGCCTTTCCCCCTAGATGCGAGTTTCTCTAGCTCAAGGACATTAAGTGGGCATTTTGCTAAGCAAGTCAAGATATTCAGCAGCAGCGTGTCTGCATGTCAGAATGAATTGATCTGTCCAGCGGAGCGCAGAAGGTACACTGAAAATGTCATGAAATTCCATTATATGCATTCGGGAACACTCTGCTCATAACACCATCAACAAAGTGGCAGCCGGTACAGCAGAAAGGCAAGAGATTTCTTCTGTATAAGAGGCTCAAAACCATAACTGCCGACCACCATTGCTGCTGCACTCTAAACAGAGGGAAGGGGGTGTGTGTGTGTTCAGTTGCATACCTCCCAATAGTTCTTATTTAGGAGGTATAGTTCCTCTTTGGGTGCTGAATCCCACTGTTCCTCGTTCAGGGGGGAAAGAAGTCCCTCTTTCAAGGGAGAGAGAAGGAAAGACAGATATTCAAGCCTCAAGAAAGAGTTACCTCCCAGGAAAGAGAGGGGAATGGGGAGAATATGGAATGATAAGAAACAAAGTGGAATGATAAGTAGAAGTCCCTCATTATGGGAGGTGTGTGAGTGCATGTAAGTGTGTGCGGGGGCAGAGCTTATTTACTGAGGGATGAAGTTTGCTGGCTGAGGGAGTGGGACTTGTCCCTCTTTGGCTGCTCCAAATGCTAGGAGATGTGCACTTTGATGTGGAGCAGGAGTTCTCAACCTTTTCCCAGTCACGCATGCTGGAATGATGCAACTACTTGGGAGCACTGCATAATTTGCATAAATAATTTGCGTAAATATGCACAGATTACATCTCCCCTCTGCAGTTCAATTTAATTCATTCCAATGGAAATTGAGATAATTAATTGATTCATCCCAGCTCACGTTGACTTTAATGGATGAAGGGCTGTTTCAAAGTGCTCCCGAGCACCACTGACTGCTGGCTTGGGGAGCACTTTCACACACTGCCCGAGAACTCAGGTGCTCCCGAGCACCAGGGTGAGAATCCCTGGGGCGGAGGATTTAGCCATGAGGATCGGGGTAGGGTGGAGCAGCAGGGAATGTGGTGGTAAGAAACCAGTAGTTGTTGACCTACTCCCAGCTGGGCCACTAGATAGATGCACTCCCCTCCCAGCTGGGCTACTGTTACAGGTCTCTTGCCCTGGTGACCCCCAAACAAGGCATCAGCTCACAGTTCTCTAGTCAGCAGCCTTATTCCTTTCTTCAGCGCTCCCCTGGTTTCAGCAGGGCTCCCACCTCACAGTGGACTCCGCTTACAGAATCATAAACACAAAAACCACACCCTTATTCCTCAGGTCCAGGGAGATCCCCTCTCAGACCCTTCCCAACCAGGAGATGACTCTTATGTCCAGCCCTGCCATCCAGGCTTCTCAAGAGGTCTCCTTACTCCATGAGCTGTGGGCTTTTATTCCTGGTTGGTCAGCAGGCTCTTCCCAGCCACAGCTGCTCACAGGCAGCCTACCTGGAGCTGAAATGGTTACCCATCACTATCTGGTAACCGTCTGGATCTGCAGTATCCAATCCAATCCACGAGAATCAGTGTGGTGTAATGGCTAAGTGATCAGTACTTGGATCAGGAAGGGGGGCGGGGGGGCTGTTCAAGTCTCTGCTTAGCTGAAAACTCACTGGGTGACCTTGGGCCAGTCACATTATTCTCTTAGTCTAACCTACCTCACAGGGTTGTTGTGAGGATTAAAAAGTTGTGTTATATGTAAAGCACTCTGAATGCCATGGCGGGGGGGGGGGGGG
>QEPC01007512.1:14714403-14736429 GCA_003113815.1 Sphenodon punctatus
ACTTTGCACTTGTCCACATTAAATCTCATCTGCCATTTAGATGCCCAGGCACCCAGTCTTGTAAGATCTTGCTGCAGCTCCTCACAATCTGCTCGTGTTCTGACTACTCTGAATAACTTGGTGTCATCTGCAAACTTGATCACCTGACTCTTAACACACTTTTCCAGATCATTAATGAATACATTGAAAAGAACTGGTCCCACTACAGATCCTTGGGGCACACCACTTTTTACATCCCTCCATTGTGAAAACTGGCCATTTAGTCCCACTCTTTGCTTCCTATCCTTTAACCAAATAATATTGCAGTGTGCTGTGTTTACTGCATTGCCCATAATTCCTCTTTACTGTTCACGTCCCCCTCAGGACCTGGTTTCAGACTAGTAATCTTAGCATTCATTTATGAAGGAATGCAGTAAACCGGTTAACCATTCCAATCATATTTGGTTATTTGGTTTGTTGGTCAGTCGTTGTGGTATTTATTTATTTTATGTACCACAAAACTACCCAGAACTGCAGATATTAGCTGGGGACAATAAATTTACTATTAATTTCAGCTCTAAACCTACCCTCAATCAGCTTCAGCTGGGGAGGTTTAGCTGGCCAGGACCAGGGGAGCTGTTAACCCTTGCAGGGAAAGCTCACCTTGCTGCACCCTAGCCCATGTAGGGCTGGCACCCTAGGAGAGTGCCAAGGTTGCCAAATCCTAATGTTGCTTCTGGACACTACCAGGCACACACTGCAAACTCCAGGCCTCAGCTCAGGTAGGTAAACCTATTCAGGAAAGACACATAAGCATGTGTGCAACTATAAACACTTATTAAACAGGTGCTTAACTGGTTTCCTCTACAGGCGCCAAGTTAAAGCACACGATTCAGAAGCTAAGAAATCCCACAAAGACACTGGTACTAATAAACTCTGTGTTTGTGGTTTATTAGTAACAGTGGATTTTGATCAACACATCTAGCCACAAATCTCTTCTCTCTCGCTAATTATGGCTGCTTGAAACACAGGATTTCTGGCCCCTGAAAAATTCTGCTATTTCTGCATTAGTTTTTTCCCCATTCTTTGAGACAAACAGTCTAAATATCAACACTTCTAGGGGAAACCGAAGTTCTGAAATGGAGATGTAGGTTGCCAGGGATTAGGGTTATGGAAGAGAGTGGGATTTCCATGACTCAATGGCTCAGGGAAAAGGTGTGTTTTATTCCTGAACTCAAAGCAAAATGCGTTGACGCTAGGAATTTTGCAACATTTTGTTTCAGACCAACAAATGAAATGAAATACAAGATTCCTGTCAATTTTGCCCAAACCGATTTGATCCTTAGTCAGAGATCTGTTACCAGCTCTATTTGCAATCGCTGTAATGATTCCATTTAACTAAATTTGACCTCAGGGTCTTGAAAGAGTGAAGAGAGGACCTTTTGAGTTAGCATCTCGATGGCACTAAAGGGGGTGAGTGTAGCCGAGAGGCCTGCTACTGACTCCAAAAGGTCTGGAAATCAAACTCTGCTAACTGTGAAATTCATAATTCTTTGAGCACCACGAGACGGTACATTGTAGCACTGGTATGAGCCGTTTTTGGAAAGATAATCAATCAGTGATTTCACAGCATTTCCAAGTGACCTTTGAGTGCATCCTGTAGAATACAAAGAGGACAGATTTACCTTCCTTGAAAATTTTCTGTTTCCTTGGATGCCTAAACTGGTGAACTTAAGTTTTATTTCAGTATTAGTGACAGATAAGGGTGCACATATAAAGATGCGTACATTAAAAATTCTTATTTTAGCAGGGTAAATCTGACATTCAGTGAATTGTTGCTTTATGTAAACACAGAGATGGGGAAACTCAGACCCAGGAGCGAAATGTGCCCTGAGGCTAGTTTTTATATGGCCCCTTTTTCAATTCCTGGATCTGGCCCTTAGATCCAGTCCCTATCCCCAAGTACTGAAAGACTGAGCTCAGGGTAAGGAAGCAGAGATGAGGGTATGCACACAAGGATGAGGGGACAGATCCATGATCTAAATTCTCCTCTTCCTTAGTGCACCTCTTAAAGAGCCGCCACTCCCAACTTCTATGTGGCTCTTGGCGTTTGTACTCATTTTCAAAGTGGCCCTTGGGAGGGAAAAGGTTCCCGACTCTTGACGTAACTCTGATATACGCAATGATAGTATTCATACCAAAAGCAAGATGATGCTAATGATGAAGATGATGCACTCATATTTAAGGTGGTGATGAGTTATGTTCCAATAGTTGTAGCTTTCTGGCAGAGTTGACCCACAGAATTTCAATAAGCTTGGCAATGACATCTATGGCCGTTTTTACATGGACTGTAGTGGGGGGCAGTCCGTGTGCGTGCCACTGCGGGGGCCATGCATGGGGGGAGGCATCAGATGGGTGCACACCCACCTCCACTCATGAAGCAACCTGACTTTTCGCTGGTTGCTATGTGTGTGGAAATGGGTGCGTCGTGGGACGCACGCCCACCCACCGCTACTTTTATCAAGGCACTTCTCCACGTGTTCACTGAGTGGACATGCACGGGAGCATCTCATGTAAAAACAGCCTATGTGTGAAATGTTTTCAGACATAGAAGAGTGAAGACATCTTGCAGCAGTTCTTAGGTGGGGGTGGATGGATGAAAAGGACTAGACCTGGCAGACACCTAGCTCCACTCTGACTAAGCTAGGGAGAATCTCCAAAATAATGAGGTGGCAAGGGAGGGGGAAGGGGGAAGAGAGAATCAAAGAATGAGAAAGGAGAGGGAGAAAGCAACAGGTGGGTGGGAAGAGGAAAAAGGAAGCAAGAGGTGGGGGGTGGAGGGGCCTCAAATACCATTGTCAAGAGGAAGGTGGGGGGTGGTTCTCAAAAAAGTCTGAGAACCACTACTTTATGGAACAAGTATTAGAATAGAATACAGGACATGAGACATTTTGTGGATGCTCAAATTTACACCTTTGTCCTGGTTCTTTGTGGTAAAATTATTGGAGCAAATAAAAAACCATGTTGAAAATGAATGGACCATATTATAGATGAGTTCCGTGCCATCAGCTCCCTTTCTCGGGATAATTATATCTTGTGAATTATCCATGAGAGAAAATTGCCTTCGAACAAGTTCCTGTCTCCAACCTCTGCAGCTGGTCCCATCGAATACCCATAAGGGTGAGCGAGTCAGAACACCTCCTTCCATTAATGTTTAAGCAAAGACTCTTCATGGCTTGTTAAAATGAAGCACGCCGAAGGTGCAAAATTGAAACAATAATTATACTCTAACTTCAATTCCTTTCCATTATCCTAAGAGGTTAACAGTCTGAGGAACGTTAAGATGTTTTTATCCCCGTTTGCATATTGTAATTTAAGACTTTGCCATAACTCCTTGCATAATTACAGAGAGTAATGTACTGCTATTCCTGTCGGGTAAAACTTGGCCATAAAATGTGTACACTTCACAGGATTATAAGACAAAAATAATTGAAGTAGTTTATTTCTGGATTTGTATACAGTTACACATTATAATGGAAAGAGGCAGTATTTTTCATTAGCGTGTGTGGAGGATGCTGTACATTTATCTCTCATATAATCCTTCCCTACTGCATATTAATAACGTTATTTTAGAGAGTCGCTCAATTATTTAACAGCGCTCCAAGACTATTGTATTTGTTTGGGGCTCTATTCCATAGTTATTTCAAGGTGTCATGCACTGCAGGATCGTGTACATTTCCCTAGTCCCTTGGCTACCTCCTTAGTGATTCTGCACCTCAACATTGGCTATCAGCCTTTACGTTATTAATCTAAATCATCTTTAGATTTATATCCCGTCCAATCCATGTGGCTCTGGGTGGCTTCATCATGTGAATTAAATACAAATAAAACACTAAATAACCAAATAAAACACCAATAAAACATCAACCCCATCAACGACTTCCATGACTCTCACATGCAAGAGTCTCCAACCTGCTCCCCCATCTTTTACCCAGGAGAGATCCCATACGCAAGCCTGTACCCACCTCTCACAGAGAGCTTGTAGCTGTTTCAATATCCCACCCACCATACAGCCTTGCTCCCCAATAACAATCCACATCAATACATAAACATATTTGTTTACAACGCCCCCTGCCCCCACTTCTGCCTTCGTTGCTGCCAAAGGGCGCCTTTTAGCGTTGCTCTTCATCTTTGCTATAGGACAAGTGCTGTGCCCCTGGCAGGCCAGTTTGGCTTATAAACAAACGTTTGGGATCTGGAAGGATCCTCTGGGGCTATGAGGCAATGGCATCCATTCCTGTGCCTGGGCTGGGGTGCACCCCTACCCCAACCACAAGGATAGTAATCTTTGTCACTGGAGGCAGCAAGGGGCAGAGGGACTGATCCAGGCAGCAGTAGCAGGGAGAGGCCAATACGAGATGGTTGGAAGAAGCAGAAGGTGGGAGCCACGGGGGCAGGGAAGCTGTTGGAATCCACATCCCTCGTCTACCTGATTCTGCCCTGCTTTTCAGAAGCACAGGTGAGGCGACCAGAAGAAGTGGTAGGAAAGGATGTGATGCAGTTTCACCAAGGCTCATGGATACCCCCGCCCCCCAGGCTTTCCCAGGCTCTGCTTGAGACTAACCTCCTGGATCCTGACCCACTGATTGAGAACTATAACTGTCCTACAGAACACAGAAAAGTTGTGAAGGACTTTCAAAAACTTCTCTGCATCTTTTTCTCATTGCAACCAACACCATCACTACTTTCCCCCATCATTCAGGCCCCCAAAATAGATTCATCTTTGAAACAGATGCCTCCTTTGCCCACACTGTGTTCTAATCTTGTTGCTTCTTCTTTCCTAACACCTCAAAGATTTGGTCTTTTCCTTCCACCCACAACCAGGACCATTATTAGTTCCATCTTAGCCCTTGACGCCTTTTAAAAATTCATCCTTTCTGACGCCTGCAGACCCCACATCTCCCTCCTCCCGTTCGCTGCTCCACTCCAGTGCAACCTAGAGCTGTTGAGAACGTTTTCCTCATCTATTTTATGCTATTACCTTGCTCTTCATTACTCTTCCTTTCCACCCCATCAACTTTAAGCTCTTTGTCCTCTCTTCAAGGATCCCCACCCTCTCCGCTTGGCAACATTCCCCTATTTCTCTCATTTCATATGCTACACCAGCAATACCAACTTTCATGTCCAACAAATGACTTCTTCCAAGCTGCCTGCTAGTCACCACTCTGTCCATCCAAGGTTAGGTCACCACCTAATCTACATGTCTTGTATTACTATAGCATCTGGTGCCACATTGTCAAGCAGAGAAATGCTATCATCTTCCATTCTACGGATGGGGAACTAAGACACAGACAGACTCAGTGATCTGCAAAAAGCTCGTATACGAGATCAGTGTCAGAGCAGGGAAATGAACTTTGAAACTGAGCGTGCACCATGATTTTACAAAACTCAATCTCGGTTTAGTCTGTTCCAAAAAGCCACCACCTGCTCTCCCATTAAATCTCTTCACTCTTCCATTACTCTAGATGCCACTTTTGCCACTGAAAATTTATAGTGGATCAGGATGTTTTTGGTGGAGAGTCACAGAATTAGCACGTCCCTGGGACCAGTTTGGCTTCCGATGGAGTTTGCAGGATACCATTCTTTGGAGGGATAATACTTTCACACAGTGAAGTGTTTTGAGTCATACTTAGAGGAAGTATTAAATGCCCGACAATCACATACTAAAGGGTAGAAAAGTCAACATGAATCTTCAATCCTTTTGGGAACCTTGCAAAACATTTGCACTATTTTTCATGTCATACGTTTTTCCAATTTGCCCTTTTGATATTTCTATCAGGGAAT
The DNA here is from genome assembly GCA_003113815.1 of Sphenodon punctatus. Lineage (NCBI taxonomy): Eukaryota > Metazoa > Chordata > Lepidosauria > Sphenodontia > Sphenodontidae > Sphenodon > Sphenodon punctatus. Next base: position 14,720,227 of record QEPC01007512.1, read on the forward strand.
TTCTGATATTTTCTGCACTTTTATGACACTTTGCTCCCTTTTCATCATCACTTTTGGTACTTCCAAAAATGCTGAACGGAAACCCAAGAAAATGGGTAAGAGTTCGTGAATTGTTAGGAATATCGCAAATGGGCATTTTTTATGAAAACGGCATTCAAATTACTGAGAATATTTGTTTCACCTGTAATTGAGGGCACAATTCTCCACCAACTGAAGTCAATCGCAAAACTCCCATTGACTTTAATGTTGGAGGATTGTTCTGTGAGTATAGATGAAAAAAGATATTTCCTCCACCTACATTTATAACACGGAAAAGTTATGTAAGAAAAACCCTGTTACTAGCAAGTCCATAACTTCAGATGCTAAAGGAACAATACACAGCAACAAACAAAAACAACATTGCCCTCTGCATAGAATTAGTTCAACAAAATAGCAGAAATACAATCCAATTCCCTATGAGTTGAATAATGTATTAGCACATGGTTTAATGTAAATTATTATTAAATTAATATAACTATTGCATATTTATTAATTCTGAAAGCTAGCATTTAACGGAAGTATCAGAATTATTATCAAGTACAGGGACAGTTAAAATATAGGTTCTTGTACTATACAATAGGACTCTGTGGTCCCTGGTTGTGTCCTTGTGATACTATTGCCTCATCATTATCAACAGTTGTTCCACTGCCTTACAAATTCACAGTTTGTAAGCTCATGAAAGATCGTTCTCAAATCCTGTTGTCACAATTATGACTCTTATTTATAAGTTCTATAGAAGTTCAGTGTATTTTACCATCCCTTGTAAAGCACCTTCACAACAACCCTTTGAGGTAGGCCATTATTTTACGATTGGTATTTGTATTTTACAAATGGGGAACTAAAGCAGAGACAGAGTGACTTGCCCAAAGCCACCCAGTGAGTTCACGGCTAACATAATATTTGAACCCTGGTCTCCTAGGTCCAAGCCCAGTGCCTAATCCACTACATTATTCTGGCTTTCACAATGACTTTCAGGATTTCTGCAATGACTTTCTTAGTATTCCTGCCAGCCCAGGAATAACTGGCCATAACATCCGGCTCCGCAAACTAACCTGATTGGTAGTGAAGGGTCACCAGCATCCCACCAGTCCTTGGGAGGGCTAATGTACATGCACCACAACTCCCAGCTGTATCCATGGGCGGAATTCTCATAACGCTGCACCTCAAAGTTGTCCTGTTTGATATTGTCAATGGAGGGGAGGATAACCCTTTTCCGGTTTTCTTGAATTCGTGAAAGGACAGGCTCAGCCCTACAATGCAAAGTAAAAAAAAACAGGCATTAATTTCTGTTTGAGTAGCTACAAAAATAGTCTTGCTACCGACTTCAATTAGGCACAATTCTATATCACCGTTAGATATCAATGAACTGTAACAGCAACATTCCAAGAGTTCCTCATTTCTTCAGCTAGCTGGTTATCTTAGCACCACTGACAAAGAATAAATCTGCATTGACTCTACTTGCACTTAAAGTTTTCTAAAGTTCATGGAGAGCAGAAGAACTGACCTGCTGGATCAGTTACTTTTAGACCATTATCCAATCTCCAAAAGTGGCCATTACCAGACACTTCAGAGGAAGTGTACAAGAAACAGATCAAGTATGGAGCGGAGTATCACATGAAATTCACTTCCAGATTTTAGCAAATCAAAGATTTAGGAGCATGAGTCTGCATTTCCTGCCCATCTTGGTTCATCACCATTAATGCTCTTATCTTCTTTGGATAAACATACTTGGAGATGAGCAGTGAACATAAATACAACAGACAGGGGGGGAAAGCCTTCTTTTTTTGAGATGAAGTGGATACTTGAAGGTCGGAAGTGCAGCACTGTCAGCTGCCAAGAAAACGTTGGAGATTTCAGTGCTTCCACTTCATGGGATTTCCTACCCAGGAGAAACACGGACACATCAATTATGGGGAATTATTATCAATTAGACCACAGGGGACAGCTTATGGGTGCAATCCAGCTCCATTGAAGTAAAGGGGAATTTAGCCATTCACTTCATTGGGAGATGGATTATGCCCACTGTCCACAAAATTCAAAATAGCAACATTGCCTAAACCCAAGCATGCACGAGTATTCCTTACGCAATCGGGCATTCCTATGCCAAACAACCATTGTCAAAGCACAGAATCTCACAGCACAGGATTTCACAAGCTAAGAAGAATGCAAGGGATAAACACTACTGCAAAAGCTTCTAAGGACAGATATGCACTTTACAGCAGCTTGATGTGGTTACTGCATCTTATTAAAAATAAATTAAGCTACATTTTAAGTGTGTTTCCCTGTCTTTTAAACCAAGAATGTATGAACCCAGGTGATGGTATGATAAAGGGCCAGATTCTGAACATTTAATCGAAATGGCATTATACACTCTCTCTCTCTTTTTGCAGGGGAATTTAAAGAAGCCCCATCAGAGAACTTATCACCAGAGACCAAATTTGCTAATTAAATATGTAATTGTAAATTGTCCCCTTTAAATTCTGGGTTTGTGTGCACAAGGAGCATGTGCAGAACATTTTGTGGCTGCAACACTCTGTTCCTTCCGCCAACCCACTTCCAAATCTCTCTCCAATAAAAGAAACCATATGGCAGACGGCATCGTCATCAGAAGATTCTATTCTTCAGAAAAACAGGTATGAAGCCAAAACATATTCTGAGCAGAAACAAGGTCATGGCAATAACAGGTGCAGCTGCACTGGGCCCCAAGAAACCAGGGGGCACCCACACCTATGCGGAATATGTATATAGGTGAATGGGTGATTAACACCCACTGAAGACTTGATAAGTGCTTCAGTTTGAGCAAACTGTGTGCTTAATGGACCTGCACCTGCAAGACTAGAAAGAGAGGGGGAACCCAGGAAGAGCAGTCACCGTCCATCTTCTGTACCAGGGCCCATTCCAACCTAGCTACACCTCTGACTAAAAAACAGACTTCTGCAGTTTTTGGAGATACACTGAGGAGAGACTTTGATTCCGTCTCATCTATTACGAAAATAACTGCAAAGCTTTATTTGGTCAAGAGGTTGGCAGGCAGGGATACATTTTTATTCAAGTTTCTATGGGTTTTTCTCATACGTATTTTTTAGTGTTGTTTTTTAAAATAAATAAATAAATAAATATTTGTTTGTATGATGTTCCCCGGCCTGAGCCCTCAGGACAGGGTGGCTATAAATTTAAACAAATCTATAAATAATAAATAAAATAAACTGTAAGGATAAAATTCAGTCCCACAGGCTGCTGTTGTTAGGGGAGGTCCTCTTTTTGAGAGAAATGGGACACACACACCCTTTTAGTAGGTCCGCAGAGACCCCCAGGACGAGAATTGGGGGAACTCTGGACAAAAATCAGGCCAGGCTGGCACTCCCAGGATTGACACATTAGACAAACCCCGCATACACAGATTAATCTGATCTTGGAGAAAGGAGTTTAGCGGGGACTGGGAGTCACCTGTGTTACACAGCAATCAGAAATTGAATGGTCAATTCCTCCCTTGCTTTGGAGAAGGGCCCCAGGTGTTCAGACAATGGCTCCTATCTAGCAATAGAAATTAGTCACATCCCCTCTCTGTCCAAAACTCCTTGGTAACTCTAACATCACAAGCCTGTTTTCTCGGTTTTGGCCTGGCAGGATGCAGACAGGAGTATCTAAATTCCCCAGGGGTGACAACGGACTTGCCCTTCAAGAGCCAAGGAAGTCTTGCAGCCCACCCTGGAATCCCATTGTTATGGACCCTAACCCCCTCGTCCAAACCACCCTCAATCTTTTGACACCCACTCCCAATCCTTTGTGCCAGTGAGATACAATTGGGCTCTTCCCCCACCCCTTCAGAGAGTCACTTTTGATTTGGAACAGAGTGCCGTCTCTGTACCTTTCCATCTTAAAGGTTTTTGCCAGACCCCAGCGTCTGCCCCACTCCCCAGCCTCCAAGGATCATCACCACAGCAGATAAAGGAGAGGTAACGAGCTTTGATTTCTTTTCCCCTAGAAGCCTTGTACCCCTATGCCCCCCCTTCATCCACGCACACCCCCCCCCCCACCTTGCCCAGCTACATTCACACTTGGTCTGATACAACCACTACTGTTTCTTTGTGCATACGTGTGCGTGTGTCATTTGTATCCCATAGATTTGAATAAAATACCTCTGGTTGTAATAGCACCCTGTTTTCTGTGTCTGGGTTGTGGGGAAGGGAATTCCAGCCGCAGTCAGCGCACATTGTCCTCAGACTGATCCTTAAATTAATCACGTGGACCAGTTGGGACTAAATTTGAGAAATGATTGAATATTGGGGGACTGGCCCCTGGTGTTCACCCGTGAAGCAGGTCACGTGTTCTAACACTGTGTCCCCTCTATTCCCAGTGGCACCAGGAAGAGATGACAACATTTGGTACCCTACAGGAGCACACAGTGTTTTCCAGAAGTGATCTTGTAATGCAGTAAACACAGAAGCAATCAGCTAAATCTCTTCCCCTGCTGCTAAGAAAGCTGTTTCTACAGCAAGTTCAGTAAATTATAGCTTTCCGATCACATGAATAAAACCCAGTTTGGAAGAGCCAGGGGCTTAATGATAGTAGCACTTAGATAGGCAATACAGGTACCACTGTTGGAAATGGCTTATGAATAAATCCTTCGGTTGTATTATTCATAAAGACACTGTGAAAATACCACATAGAATCCCTTTTTCCATTTGCAGCTGCTCTAATATTTTCCTTATGGATGCTTTCTCTTCCATCTCTTCAAGCTGCACAATGAAATGTGCATTAGCCTCTCGTGTCTCCAATATTCCACAGCAGCAGGGCACACTTTTTACATTCTCTTGTGAAAACAATATTCATAGTCCTCTTTTATCATCCAGATGCAGACGCATAATACCCATCCCTCAGATCCTTGTACATCAAACCCACCAAAAGTGTTCCTCTGAAATACTTTTTCCTGCCCTTGAACTTTTGCACCTGCTCTTAATTTTAAGGAGAATGAGAGAGAAATAAAACATCATCCTTCTCAAATAGGATCAAGTTGAAAAAGGCTGCAATGCTGAAACAATTCTCACATGCAACTGCCTGCAGCTTGGAGATATTTTCCTTACAGAAATTACTCTACGGCAGCTCTTTTTTTTTTTTTTTTAAATAAATAAAATGGTCTTAGGCAAGGGCATCAGCAGAATTACATTCAGAGGACAGGAGAGCCACTTTGCCCCGTCCCTTTCTGATGTGACCATGCCCTTTTTCTGAGCATCATGTCGTCACAGTGCTCGAGGGGCAGGACCAGGTAGGAGACATGGGAATGCAACTGTACCCCTTGCACCTTCCTCCTGGCGCTGATGGTCACAGCTGGTAGGAGCAGGAGAGGTCCAGAAAATAGGCTTTTTGAGAATATCATAGTTTAGTGAGAGATAGTGCTGAAACAAATAGGCTTTTTTGTATTCACAAATATTATTCACATATTCAGATAGACATCTGAATATCCACATAATATCTACATCCCAAACAAATGTGTGCATATCCATTTATTTGTTTCATTTTATTACTTTGTTTTACCACTATTTAATAATATTGCTTTTGCGTAATAAACTGAGTAACCAAACTGAATAACTGAACAAACCGTGTAGCCAGAAACCAAAATATATGAAAAAAACATCAAAACAAAGGGTGGCAAATATTAGGGCTGATGTGGCAGCAGCTGTTACCGCGCCATGATTCCATTCCACCATTTCGGAATTGCCCGCGCCACACCGCGGCTTTTCTGCGGACATTCCGCTAATTCCGCCGGCATTCTGCAAATTGTAGAATTGCGGAAAAATTGCAGAAACTGTCAGAAAACCGCTGTTCTGCTATTTTGTGGCGCTGGCGGAATGGCGGAAGTAGCGAAAATGTCATGTTTCTGCTATTTTGCGAAGCCCGTGGAAGTAGCGGAATGAAATTAGCGGAACTGCGGAAGTAGCGGAATGAAACTAGCAGAATGAAAGCCTCTGCCACGCCGTACCACTAATCGTGGAAACGCTGTTTCCGGCGGAAATAGCTACCGCTGCGACATTCCGCTACAGTCCTAGCAAATATCTGCTCTGTCAGATTTACTTCAAAGCAGACAAATTCAGAGGTATGGACTATATACTTCCTCTGAATAGTCATATCACCTTCAGTGTGAAGGGGTGAGCATACATTCCATGACAAAGTTGACAGTAGAAAAGACACTGGTGACCAGGTGAGTACAGATTGTGGCTGCAAAGGACTCTGGATTATACCTGGAAGTGACTGGAGGACTGATTACCACTAACTCAGCATTGACATGGACATTTACCCAGGGGAACACTAGTCCCTGTGACAAATAACCACACACTTCCCCAAAGCTTGCAACTTCGAATTAACATAGAAGTGGAGGAGATTTATCTGGGGGCTAACATTTTGTGTTGAGAAGCCTGGGGTTAATGTATTGTCTATGGGCCACAGAGACAACCTGCTTTGAGAACTAGTCTCCCAGTCACCAGATGATAAGTAAACTAGAGTTGCTCATCTGAGTGAGCCAGCAAAAAGACACAGGTCAGGAGGCAGTATGAGGGACGTGGGGTAGAGTACAGCCGTTTCTGTAGAGATCTCCTCAGTTGAATGAACCATGGCCTACAACAGGAGTAGAGAATCTACTCCCTCAGCGGGGCACGTGAAAATCAGTACAAGCTCTGAAGACCAGATAAGAATTGGAGGCAATGGGGTATAAGAAGGGGGGAGCTCAGATCATGGACTGATCTGGTTGGATTTGGCCCATGCACTGGAGGCTTCCCATCTCCAGCCTAAAACCAACCAACCAACCCACCCACCCCTGAATTCCACGCAGCCAACCAGCAGGTCAGGTCAGGACTTGGCTGGGAAAGACGCTCTTTTGGAAGGGAGCTCCCTGGGGGTAGTTTATTTAAAATTATGTAAAATACTGGATGATCTGAGTCTGCAGAAGGTAATTGGAAAGTGTGGGCAGAGCAGTGGCTTGGAACACCCAATTCATTTACATCAAGGATAGGAAATCATCAAATTGACTAGTGGGGCCACACGAAAAAGCAGGAGAGGGCCCTTCTGCTTCCTACCAATCAGCTGTTCAGTAGGAAGCACCAGCGTCCTCCTAGCTGGCAAAATGGGAGGGGTGGAGCTTACACACACTGACAGGATGCAGTAGAGTCCTCCCCACCCACAACTCCAGCACCCTGGGCCACCATGCCCTGACTGTGGGTCACACCAATAATAGCTATGGGGAACCAAAGTGAGCCAGATTTAAAGGGCTTGGGGCCCAGGTATCTGAAAGACTGCATCTTCCCTTATGTTCTGTCACAACCTCGGAGGTCAGCTGAGGGTGCCTTCCTGAAAGAACCAACTGTCCGTGAGGTTCGTACAACAGGGGCAATGCAGGGAGGCACTCTCAGTGGCTGGTCCACAATTGTGTATGTGTGCGTGCATATGCTCCGGGTGGCATATATTATATGCCCCCCCCTCTCTCACACACACACACACACACACACACACACACACACACACAGGGAAGGATGGGGTAAAAGACTGAACAACTAACTAACTGGGCCGTGTTGGGTCCCTGGGTCAGACATTCCTCATTCTTGAGTTACACCATACCAGTTGGGTAATTAAACCTTGATTTGATTCTGCACTTACCACCCAGCAGTGAATTCCACATGAGCATCAAAGAAGCCGGTGATTTGGCCACTGGCAACTTTCCATCCTTCGATGCGGGCTCGGATCAGGCCTTCCCTTTTCTGGTTGCGCACCACCTTCACGAGCCCAGGGTACCGTTTGTTGACATACTCTTCCAGGGGCGCCTTCAATTCCTCTGGAGAAGAAACCCGAGAAAGCCAATTGAAAAAGATGCAGTAACTTCCATATGCAAACAAGAGCATCAATCTGCTGTTGTCAGTGATGGACAGGACACAGGTGTAACAGACTGGAAATACATACCTTTGAGGAGCAGCCAGCAGGAAATGAAATCAGAGGAAAGTGGATTTAAGCCCCACCCACTGCTAATTTGGGAGAGGAGTTAATAGCCTGAAGCTGATGGGCTGAAGGAAGAGACCTTGGCCAAGACACTGGGTTTGACTCTTTTCTGTATCCATCTATTATCTCTGGACTTGCATTTGAATTATAAATTCCTTGCAGCCGGGACTGTCTTGATTTTGTGTATGAACAGTGCAAAGCACAACAGGGCCCTTGTATATGAGTCTATGGCTGGAAGCCATACATCAGGAATGGGGAGCCTTTTCCCTCCCAGGGACCACTTTGAAAATTAGTACAAGCTTTGGGGCCACAGAGCAGTTGGAAACAGGGGTCCAATCAGGAAAAGAAAGATCCAGATCATGGATCTGTGCCCTATCCGTGCCTTCTTCTCTTCTCACTTACCCTGAGCTGAGTCTTTCATGGCTTGGGGGTAGGGACTGGAGCCGGCGGGAAAAAACTACCTGGAGGTCCCTGGACGTTAAGTTCCCTACCTTTGCCATACATGCTACCTCAATAAATAAATATTAGCATTTGGTGGGGGGGTGTTTTTGTTTTAAAAACCCTTTCTTCACATTACTCCATTTCTATTTTTATTTATTTAAAATTTATATCCCGGCTGAAATAGGTAGTGGGTTTTTATTTGCAGCTATTCACATTTTGAGTAGCTCTTCGAGTACCTGAATATCCATGATTGAAATGAATATTTGCATATCCATCCCCCCTCAGGTATTCTGTTTTAGCTTTTTGGTTTGGCTATTTCAGTTGTGTCATGTTTGGTGAGTGTGCACGTGCAATAGTGCAAATATTGCCAAAATGATGTAAGTGAAATGCCAAAATAACCAAACCAAAAGCCTGAAAAAAGCAGCAACACAATAATTGAAATGGTTACCCGATGGAGCACACATTGATATCGGTAATTACTCAAACTGTTTGAGGTAGTGTAGAATTGACGGGTTTACCTGTTGTTGGTTTTTTGGGGAGGGGGAGGGTACTTGTTTCAGGTATACTAGGGCATGTGGCATTTGTTTTCTCTCTTGTTATGTCATAGATTGTCTCCTTACTCAATTTGCATTTGATACATGGTTTATGAATTTGTGCCGGAATAGATTAGCTACAGTCAGGCCTCAAATTACAGTCAAACACCCTGTTTATTAAAAACAAATCCTAGCACCAAGAACCCTTTGCATACCATCAAACCTTATGACCATGAACATCCTCAAATAAGGAACTTTCCCCCTNGGGGGGGGGGGGGGGGGGGGGAGGTTGCTATTGTGCAGCCAGTTACACAGTATTATGCCAACTATGCTGTTCCTCACCTGGGAGGGCCCCATGCTTGGGAACTGTCAGCATGTGGAAGTTTGCTGGCTATGGTGCTGATTCCCCCGCCCTCCTGGAGCTCGACCACTGGAGCCACTGCCACCATGACAGCAGTTGCCAAGACTGGCGCCCTGAGAGCAGCCGCCGCGAGGGAGAGCACTTTGGATTTTGTGCTGGATTGATGGACAGGGCAAAGCCACCACCACCACGCGCCCTTAGTTGTAAAGTTCAAATGGTGGAAGGGGAGGGGGATGGTGTTCTTCCTCTGGCACGGAGACAGGCTCTCAACAGGCAGCAGGCCCTGTTGAGGGATGATGGGGAGAGTGAGCAGGAATAGGTTAAGAGGCTGCGAGGGGCCCAGTGGGACTAAGCTGCTGCTGCTGGTAGAACCCAGTTGAGTGTATGTGTGAGAGAGAGTGGGAGGTTTTGAGCAGAGTAGATACATAGGTGGAATGGGCAGGTGGGTGAGGCAACATAGGACTTAGCATGGGACCCTAACTCTGGGACTAGATCCCTCCCAACCAGCTCCTTTGTGGCAAGGAACACCTGGGGCTACCCTGCCCCCTCCCGCCCTCTCTCTTCGACTTCTATATACTTCCCCCTGCTCTTGCAGGGAAGGAGGGTTTTGCTGGAGCTGACTGAAAGCAGCAGCAGCCGCCGCCACCGCCTGGGAGCTGAACCAGTGCACTTTGATCTTTGTGCACTGGCAATGCTAGCTGAAAGAAATGACTTGAGGTGGGAGAGTGCGTGATGGCCACCCAAAATGTCCCCCAAACACGTCTCTGTGGCAGTGGAGAATAAGAAAGGCTAATAAAAGTGAATTGTCTTTCACATGTTATCAGCAATGCACGGGAGGAGCTTAGCTCGATTGCTAAACCTCGGTTTGCAGCTTGTCAGTTGAGAGTGATTTAGCCCTTGCTCATGCGAGCTAAGTCATTTACATGAGCAATAAAAATACAAGGAAAGCAACTTGTGCTCCGTTTTATGTCTCATGTGAATGCAGCCATAATCCACTTTGTGCTGCTGTACGCCACATCCACCTCAATTTTCTTATGGTCCTTAGCATTTATTTCCTTTACACCTTTTTATTGTAGTTTAAAAACCTACTAAACTCTCTCATCCTCCTATCAGTCTAACCTTTTGTTATTATTGCTCTTCCCTGACAGTCACTGCATCCCTTTTATTGTCACCTTATACCATTTGTTAACTCCTTGTGACTCTGCATCCTGGGATTTTACAGCTGTTTGCTTCTAGCAAAGAACTAAAGTGAGGGACAAGAAGTCATAGATTAATAGGGATGTGCAAACAGATCGCGGTTCAGGTTCGGTTCGGGCATTTGGTTCGGGCTTTCGGTTCGTTCACCGAGTTCGGGTTCGGCCGTTCGGCTCGGTCATGTTCGGTTCTGGCGTTCGGTAAAGGTACCGCGAGATGCTGTGATCACGCTGGAAACTGGAAATTCGAGTGCATGTGGAGTTGTGTGGCGAGAGAGTGTGTGTTTGTGGCTGGCTGTTCGGTTTCGTGTGTTTTGGCTGTTTGTGTTTGGTTTGGCTGTGTTGTTTTGGTTGATGAGTATTGGTGGGTGACTGTTGTTGTCTGGGTGTGAGCTTTTTTTGGGGGGGAAAAATGAAGAAGACTGTTGTCTTGATTCCCTGGCTGGGGGCTGACTTAGTGCTCCTGGAGCCAGTGTTGGAGGAGGAGGAGGAGGAGAAGCAGTCACTAGCCCAGGCCCTGGACCGTCGGTGGTGGTGGCCGGCTCCTCGGATGAGGAGCAAGTGGCAGGCACAGGAGGTGCTGCCAGGTTTGTAAACTTTTTTCTAACTTTGAGGACAAGAAAGGCTCTATCCGTTAGAGCGAGCTCACTGGCGTGCGGGGGTGTGTGTGGGTGGAGGGCATCAGTCTGCACAAACAGTGAGCATCAGCGGGTAGTAGCGAATGTCTGCCACAGAGAGAGGGTACTGTAGTGTGTGGGGCTCTTACAGCATTCAGGCACAAGCATGAGCATCACCCCCACCAATATGTGCCAGGCTAGCAAGGGTCTCCACTCTCCAATTGCCATCCCTACGTACCCCCGAATAAGGGCAGGATTTTCACGTGCCAACCAGGGTTTCTCCATTTGCCACCCTCCCTAGTAGCACCCCAAGGAGGACAGGATTTGCACGTGCCAGCCAGGGTCTCTCCATTGCCATCCCGAGCACCGCAAGGAGGGCAGGATTTGCACGTGCCAGCCAGGGTCTCTCCATTTGCCATCCCGAGCACCCCAAGGAGGGAGGACTAGAGGCATCATAATAAATGCATGATATTACTTAGGTGTTGTTTGTGTGTTCCTGTTTCAGAGAGGAATCGGATGCCAGCGCTGGTGCCACGCCGCACAGGACACCTAGGCGGAAGTCGCCAGTGCCACCTCCAGACAGTCGGCGAACAAGGTCCAATGTCTGGAATTACAATAAGGAGAATGAGTTCGCCGTCTGCAAGGAAAGGCACGGGGGCTGGAACAACAGAGTATGCATATGCAATATGCATTGCCATCTATGATCTGTTAGGAACAGAAGTCTCCTGCAGAGAGAGATTGGCCGGCCACCCACCCACTTGTGGAGACAGAACGCAGGCAGGGCTTGACACAGACCATTGGNGGGGGGGGGGGGGGGGGGGGGAGGTTGCTATTGTGCAGCCAGTTACACAGTATTATGCCAACTATGCTGTTCCTCACCTGGGAGGGCCCCATGCTTGGGAACTGTCAGCATGTGGAAGTTTGCTGGCTATGGTGCTGATTCCCCCGCCCTCCTGGAGCTCGACCACTGGAGCCACTGCCACCATGACAGCAGTTGCCAAGACTGGCGCCCTGAGAGCAGCCGCCGCGAGGGAGAGCACTTTGGATTTTGTGCTGGATTGATGGACAGGGCAAAGCCACCACCACCACGCGCCCTTAGTTGTAAAGTTCAAATGGTGGAAGGGGAGGGGGATGGTGTTCTTCCTCTGGCACGGAGACAGGCTCTCAACAGGCAGCAGGCCCTGTTGAGGGATGATGGGGAGAGTGAGCAGGAATAGGTTAAGAGGCTGCGAGGGGCCCAGTGGGACTAAGCTGCTGCTGCTGGTAGAACCCAGTTGAGTGTATGTGTGAGAGAGAGTGGGAGGTTTTGAGCAGAGTAGATACATAGGTGGAATGGGCAGGTGGGTGAGGCAACATAGGACTTAGCATGGGACCCTAACTCTGGGACTAGATCCCTCCCAACCAGCTCCTTTGTGGCAAGGAACACCTGGGGCTACCCTGCCCCCTCCCGCCCTCTCTCTTCGACTTCTATATACTTCCCCCTGCTCTTGCAGGGAAGGAGGGTTTTGCTGGAGCTGACTGAAAGCAGCAGCAGCCGCCGCCACCGCCTGGGAGCTGAACCAGTGCACTTTGATCTTTGTGCACTGGCAATGCTAGCTGAAAGAAATGACTTGAGGTGGGAGAGTGCGTGATGGCCACCCAAAATGTCCCCCAAACACGTCTCTGTGGCAGTGGAGAATAAGAAAGGCTAATAAAAGTGAATTGTCTTTCACATGTTATCAGCAATGCACGGGAGGAGCTTAGCTCGATTGCTAAACCTCGGTTTGCAGCTTGTCAGTTGAGAGTGATTTAGCCCTTGCTCATGCGAGCTAAGTCATTTACATGAGCAATAAAAATACAAGGAAAGCAACTTGTGCTCCGTTTTATGTCTCATGTGAATGCAGCCATAATCCACTTTGTGCTGCTGTACGCCACATCCACCTCAATTTTCTTATGGTCCTTAGCATTTATTTCCTTTACACCTTTTTATTGTAGTTTAAAAACCTACTAAACTCTCTCATCCTCCTATCAGTCTAACCTTTTGTTATTATTGCTCTTCCCTGACAGTCACTGCATCCCTTTTATTGTCACCTTATACCATTTGTTAACTCCTTGTGACTCTGCATCCTGGGATTTTACAGCTGTTTGCTTCTAGCAAAGAACTAAAGTGAGGGACAAGAAGTCATAGATTAATAGGGATGTGCAAACAGATCGCGGTTCAGGTTCGGTTCGGGCATTTGGTTCGGGCTTTCGGTTCGTTCACCGAGTTCGGGTTCGGCCGTTCGGCTCGGTCATGTTCGGTTCTGGCGTTCGGTAAAGGTACCGCGAGATGCTGTGATCACGCTGGAAACTGGAAATTCGAGTGCATGTGGAGTTGTGTGGCGAGAGAGTGTGTGTTTGTGGCTGGCTGTTCGGTTTCGTGTGTTTTGGCTGTTTGTGTTTGGTTTGGCTGTGTTGTTTTGGTTGATGAGTATTGGTGGGTGACTGTTGTTGTCTGGGTGTGAGCTTTTTTTGGGGGGGAAAAATGAAGAAGACTGTTGTCTTGATTCCCTGGCTGGGGGCTGACTTAGTGCTCCTGGAGCCAGTGTTGGAGGAGGAGGAGGAGGAGAAGCAGTCACTAGCCCAGGCCCTGGACCGTCGGTGGTGGTGGCCGGCTCCTCGGATGAGGAGCAAGTGGCAGGCACAGGAGGTGCTGCCAGGTTTGTAAACTTTTTTCTAACTTTGAGGACAAGAAAGGCTCTATCCGTTAGAGCGAGCTCACTGGCGTGCGGGGGTGTGTGTGGGTGGAGGGCATCAGTCTGCACAAACAGTGAGCATCAGCGGGTAGTAGCGAATGTCTGCCACAGAGAGAGGGTACTGTAGTGTGTGGGGCTCTTACAGCATTCAGGCACAAGCATGAGCATCACCCCCACCAATATGTGCCAGGCTAGCAAGGGTCTCCACTCTCCAATTGCCATCCCTACGTACCCCCGAATAAGGGCAGGATTTTCACGTGCCAACCAGGGTTTCTCCATTTGCCACCCTCCCTAGTAGCACCCCAAGGAGGACAGGATTTGCACGTGCCAGCCAGGGTCTCTCCATTGCCATCCCGAGCACCGCAAGGAGGGCAGGATTTGCACGTGCCAGCCAGGGTCTCTCCATTTGCCATCCCGAGCACCCCAAGGAGGGAGGACTAGAGGCATCATAATAAATGCATGATATTACTTAGGTGTTGTTTGTGTGTTCCTGTTTCAGAGAGGAATCGGATGCCAGCGCTGGTGCCACGCCGCACAGGACACCTAGGCGGAAGTCGCCAGTGCCACCTCCAGACAGTCGGCGAACAAGGTCCAATGTCTGGAATTACAATAAGGAGAATGAGTTCGCCGTCTGCAAGGAAAGGCACGGGGGCTGGAACAACAGAGTATGCATATGCAATATGCATTGCCATCTATGATCTGTTAGGAACAGAAGTCTCCTGCAGAGAGAGATTGGCCGGCCACCCACCCACTTGTGGAGACAGAACGCAGGCAGGGCTTGACACAGACCATTGGTCTGACACAGTATGGCACTTCTTATGTTCCTATCTTTTTATGCTCTTTAGATCTGCAAGAAAAGATTCCGGAGGCAGAGAGAGGGGACCACATTGGGGCTAATCTCCCATATTGAGAAGCTCCACAGCAAGACAGTGAGGCGGCAGGAGACTCTGGCATGGCCGTGGAGCCTCAGCAACAGCGCCAGAAGAAGGGGGGGGGAAAGGCAACCCGGAAGTGATGGTATGTAAGCCCTTTCCCCTCCTCCAGCCCCAATGTGGAGTCCCCCAGGAGTCTACTGTGGCCAAGGCATTTGGGGGCTGAAGTGGAGAAGCCTGGCCGCCAGATGATGTCGGGTGTCCGCTGCCTGGAGAACTGCCTGGTGGAAACGTTCCAGGCTCTTGAGGTGGAGAAGAAATAGATGGAGGCGTACTCCCAGTACGTCTCTGCCGAGATGGAGAGGCTGGAACTCTACCACCAGGTGGTCTCCAGATGGCATAGGAATGTGGAAGGGGCCGTGGAGTTCGTCGTGGCCCACAGCTATGAGATAGAAGAGCACAGGGTGGTCGGCCCTCAGCCCTGTGCTGCGCCCTGCCGCCTTTTGTCTTTCCCCCAAGTCCCAGAGGACAGGCCCAGAGACTAATAGTTTCCTTTATAAGTTTCCTTTCAATGTTTGGTTTTGGTTACATAATGTTGTTGTTGTTTTGTTGTGGTTGTTGTTTAAATAGTTTAAATAAAAGTTGTTATATTTGTTGTTACGAGCTTTGTTTGACCTTTCCAATCTTTTATCTCTATGTGCTGAAGTTCTGGAAGGCAGGTGGCAGAATCTCATACACCTTGTCGATCCCTACCAGCAGCATCTGGCTGACTCCACATGTAATGTAGTTAAGGTATTAACCCAAAGATGTGCCAGGCAGCAGCAGGGTCTCATCTTGCAGACAGCCCCCCAGGAGGGGCAGGGCTTGTGTCTGTGTGGGTGTACCAGAGAGAGAGAGGCAGGCTCCTTAGCAGCAGGCAGAAGGAGCTGGTGGTCGGAGGGGCTTGTATTTCCAGCAGCTTCAGTGGGCATCCGCGAGTGGGTGCGAAGGAGTAGGCTGTTCCGGGGGTGGGGGTGGGGACAGGCTAGCGTGTGGGCTTCTGGATGCAGTGGAATAGAATGCATCCCCCAGTGACTGGAATGATGGTCCCAGAATCTCGTTGATGGTTCCTGGGATGGGCGGGCATGACTGATTCAGGTACAATGGAATGACAGCCTATATGAGTTTAATGATAATTATGTCCCTAGAATTAGCGCATGGTTGGGCACACTTCATTCAATCAAGCGATAGGTGGTAGCAGCAGGTACAGGAATGCACGCACACAGGCAGGCAGGCAGGCACGTATAATACGTTGTGTTATATTGATATATTCCATCTCATTCTGGTAGGTTTGCTGCTGGATGTGGGCAATGGGCATCGATCGGGTACATGAGCACCGATAGGAGTTCTTCCTGGTTCTGGCAGGTGGCAGCTTGAGCTGGATACACCTACCTCTCCCCCTCCACCCCCC
>QEPC01007512.1:14738198-14775881 GCA_003113815.1 Sphenodon punctatus
TTTGTTTCCCAATGCCACCCTGTATCATGAGGTCAGTCAGATAAGGCGGCCGAGGCCGTCTACTATGAGAGAGAGTGCAGCAGGGCGGGTGCCAGACATTGGGAGGGAGGGACAGCACCTCAGCAGCAGAGGAGCAGTAGCCCTAGCCCAGATTGAGGAGGAGGAGGAGCCCCGTCACAACTGCCCCTGGCATGGGATGGCGTGTGCCACTGCACCATCACTCCTTGTCCAGGGGCAGCTCAGGGAATCCAAGCAGCGGAAGGTTGACCTTCAAGAATAGTCAACTGCTCCACCAACTTGGCCTCCAGTCTCAGGTGGTGCGGGGAGCAAATGTCCCCTGCCACAGAGAACACCCACTCACTGGGGACACTGGTTGGTGGGCAGGACAGGATACCCTTGGATACTTTCGACAGGGCTGGCCACACGTTGGCCTTGCCGGCTCAGTAGGCCAAGGGATCGCTGCTGGGATCAATGCATGGCTCCTCCTCCAGGTAGGTCTCCACTGCTGCTGAGGCGTCATCATACTCCCTCTGGTAGTTCTGGGTGGACACCACCTGCCTCACTGCCCTCAGCCACGCTGCTTGCCCTTTTGTGCTGGGCCCCATGCTCCCCAGAGTGGCCTGCACACAGGAGGAGCTGTTGGCAATAGGGGTCCTGCTGGTGCTGCTGCTGATCCTGCTGCTGGTGCTGCTGCTACCGCTAGGGCTGGGGGCAGGGATAGCCCCAAATGGCTGGAAGGGGTCGCTGTTCCCACTCCCACCATCCACAGGGGCGTCCTGCTGCATAGTCCGCTCTGCCTGCCGGACCTTCTGCACCAGTGCACCATTCCGGAGGCCATAGACCACTGTCTCGCGTGCCATGCTGCCCTTGATCTTGGGGTCCAGCATGGTTGCCAGGACATATTCCTCCCGGCGCAGGAGCTCGTCAAAGCGCACACTCAGCCCCGCCTTCAGCTTCCGCACCAGGTCAAGCGCCTCATCGGACATCTTCCTGCCCACAGGACCACAATCCCGCCCCCCGAGAATCTCATCCAGGCTTCTCTGGAGACTATGGACAAGCGGGGTCACCTGGCTGATGGTGGCGGTGGAGCTGCTCACGGTCCCCGTCACAGCCAAGAACGGTCTCAGGACGAAGACTGTGTGAGTGAGAATCTCCCATCCCTCCCTGTTGTACCCTGGAGGTGCCTTGATATCTGTCTCCAGTTCCACCTGATGCAGAGTGGCTTTCTGCTCAAGAAGCCGCTCGAGCATCAGGAAGGTGGAATTCCACCTGATGGAGACATCTTGGACCAGCTGGTGCACCGGGGACCCTTGCTTGTCCTGCTTCTCCTGGAGAAGCTCGCTGCCCTTCATGGTGCGGTTAAAGAACCCCGCCAGCTTCCTCCCCCGGTCAACCAGGGAGCTAAGGGTGCCTGGCCCAATCCCCTTATCCCCCAAGCCCAGAGCATCCTTGACCACGAGATGGAGGGTGTGTGCGGCGCAAGGGATGTTTGTGAAGCCTCCGTCATGGACTGCCTTCAGTATATTGGTCGCATTGTCCATGACCACACACTCCTTGGTGAAGGGCGCGCCTGGCGTGATCCACTCCCTCAGCATGGTGGTCAGGGCTGCCTCGAGGTTCCTTGAGGTGTGGGAGCTGTCCATTACATGTGCCTGAAGCAGGGCCCACCTATACCCTGCTTCAGGACCCTTCCTGCCACTGCCAAGCACTGCCTCTGGGTCCTGCCACCAATGTGCAGTCACTGCCAGGTAGGCATGCTGCGCGTTCCTGGAGGACCACAGGTCAGTGGTGAAGTGGACCATGGCCCCTCAGCCCCTGCCAGCTGCTCCCTTACCCGCTCCTTCAAAGCCCTGTACAGCTGTGGCACCACGTCCGACTCAGGGTGGAGCGGGAAGGCAGCTTAAACTGAGGGAGCCAGGAATCCAATCAGTCGCTGGAAGCACTTGTCCTCTCCAATTGAGAAGGGCTGCCCATCCAGCGCAATCATCTCGGCCAACAGGCGCTTGGCTTTCTCATGAAAGGAGTCACGCCATCCTCCTGATGGTCTTGGCAGCTGCCCCCACCCCAGCTCCTCCATAGTAGACTGACGCTGCTGGCAAGGCTCCTGCTGCTGTTCTGCCCCCATACTGCTCCTGCTGCTAGAGGCAGCAGCAGTTGGTGCAGGACGCTTATCCGCTGAAGGGGCTGGGCGATTGGCCACTGCTGCAGTCAGGAACCCGCTGGCATCCACTTCCCCTGCCTTCCCACTTAGCATCAAAGCACTGTGGCATGCCTTGAGGTGCCTCGCCATTGCAGTTGTCCCAAGGTTGGCGAGTACCTGCCCGCGCTTCATCAGTTTATTGCACACAGTGCACTGCACCTCTCTGGGATCATCTGCCCGCACCAGCTTAAAATGTTCCCAGACAGAGGATTTTTCCCCCCTCCTGCCTTCTGGCCCGTCCTGGGTGACACACTGCTTCCAGCACTGCTGGAAGGGGGAGAGCTTGGTGGCACTGGTGACACAGCTCTGGGAGGAGGCTCAGCCATCGCCTCAGCTGCAGACATCTCCTCTGTGGCACTAATGTCTGCCTCCGACTCACTGTCCGCGATCACGGTGACGTCCTGTGAAGGGGAGTACTGGGACCCTGAGGCTCGACTGCCCGTGCCCGCCATGCTGCTGGCACTCTCCCTGTGCCCCCCTCTATAGCTGCTAGTGCTGCTGCTGCTACTCCTCTCCCTACTGACATTGCCCGGGGATCGGGCCCTGCTTCTAGCAGCCGGGGTGGGATCCACCAGCTCTGGACTGCTGGGGATCACCTCGACAGTGGGGGACATTGGTGGCCCTGGAGGAACATCAGAAGCAGCACCAGCACCTGCTCCAGCACCAGCAGCAACAGCCTCAAGTCCTGCAGGCCTTCCAATCCCTGCGTGGCAATGGAGGAGGGCACTGCCAGGAGGTGACGCTGAGTCGCTGAAGCCTGTTGCCCTAACGCAGGCCTGCTGAGTTTGGGGCGTGGTAACGTGCTCGGACTACTGCTGCTGCCGCTCCCCTGGCACGGCCCTTTCCGTCTCTGGCACGTGCCCCATTGCCTCCCCTACAGGCAGCAGACTGGCCTCTCCTTCCCTTCTCCATTTCTCCCTCCAAAATAATGTTTTTATATTTTTTTTAAATTTGTTTAAGTTTTAATCTAATATTATATCTATCGACACTAAATCTAACTGCTATTAACTATTCTAAATGCAATGATCTAAATGGATTTTCTATCCAATAAGTACAAAGGCCTACTCCTACAAACACTACTATATCTCTAAACACTATATCTATCTATCTATCTATCTATCTATCTATCTATCTATCTATCGGATGGGGGGGGAGGAGGGGTACAAAACTGAAATGAAACCTAAACCAATCTAATGCTACTCAAAATGAATAATAAAACAGGGGAAGGGAAGCAGGAATGGAATATATATATATTTATTTATTTTAAGGTTTTATACCCCGCCCCTCTTGCCATATATAGAGGGAGAGGGAAAGGATTCAATGGAGGGGGGAGGGAGGAAGGAAGGTTGAACACAGGGAGGGGTAAAAACAAAAAATAACACAATCTATCTAATCTAAGCTAAGTAAATGATAATATGGAGGTAGATGGGTTGGTTGGGTGAAATAGGAGGAGGATTGCAATGGATTGAGGAGAACAAAACTGCTGGGAGAGGGAGCCTTCTGAAATGCCTGCTGTTCAGGAACAGTGACTAGTTCAGAAGGTGTTGCCAGGGGGGAGGGCAATGAGTTTTGTTACTTGCTGCGCCCGCCTCACCGCAAGCCCCATTGGCTCCATGTAGCCTAGCCTGTGGCCAATTGCAGACTGCGAAGCCAGTNGCCTGCCTCACCGCAAGCCCTGTTGGCTCCGTGAAGCCTAGCCCGTGGCCAATCGCAGACTGCGAAGCCAGTGGTCTGAGGAGAAAAGGGATGGTGATTGGGCAGGCTGGCTGCTACTCCAAGCCTCTCCACCTCTGGTGCCTGGAAGTCTGCTCCTCAGCTGACTCCCCCTCCCTGTCACATTTTGCCTTCCAGTGACACGTTTTTGCCACCCGAACTCATCAGAACGTGATCCGAACTGACCAAACTGTTCAGTCGTTTCAGAGTTTGGAATCAGGTTCGGATTCGGTCGTCCGAACAGGCCAAGTTCGGGCCAAACTCTGAACCGCGTTCGCCCATCCCTATAGATTAAAAACAGATTAGGGAAGTTTCCTGGAGTACTGCCATCCCTTTGTACCTTCAAATCCCTCCTCAAGGCCCACCTCTTCCATTCTGCCCTCCCCGACTCCTCGATCCCCTCACCTAACTTCTGCTGATACCCTCCATCCAGTACAATCTGTTCCCTAAGGTCTGCGTACTCATATCCTCACCACATGGACCAACCAGCCATCATTCTCGATGTAACCAAGCCAAGCGCGTGCACCTGGGACCTCGCATCCTCATGAATGTTACAATCGTCGTCTTTCCCTCTGTTCCCCTTCCTTCATCTCCCCCCCACCCCCCTGTCTCTCAGATTGTAAGCCCTAGGGCAGGGACCATGTCTATTCAATTGTACAGCGCCAGGTACATTGCTGGCCCTATATAAATGTTTGCTAATAATAATAATAATAATAATAATAATAATAATACTCTGAGTGCTGTTCCACACAGCGAAGGTCACCAACATGGTCAAATGAATCATAGAAACACCATTGTTGATGCTATTGATTTTAACTCCAGTAAGGTTTTGTGGGTTATTCTGAATGCTGAAAAATATGAAGAGTTGATCCATTCCATCAGTTGCTGTGGTCTAGACTACAGTGAACTGCACACCTCAAAGTTTCCTTCCATCTCTGTTACCTAATACGGTCATCTCAAATTCAGTATTTGTGGCATGTGTCTTCCAAGCTTTGCCTTTGAACGAGCTTAACCTCTCCCTTTCTTCACTGCTTATTACAACAATAACTGCATGCTGTGTAAAAGCAAACTCTACGGTGTTATGTGCAGTAAACTCTAGTTTCTCCATCATGAAATGGTTTAATAGTAAATAAATAGTGAAGATTTACAGGATTCCATTCAGTTTGAACTGGCACCCCCAAGCTTGGGGGTGCAGTAGGGATGGCCCTATTAAGGTGTGAGTCGTTACAGGGTTGTGCCAAATAGCCCATGCATCACTGGTTACTTCACCATAGCAATGGCCAGTGGCCTTAACTAAAATGGCACTGCCCTTAAACCCGGTGGCCATTTTGCACATGTGTGCTGCAGAGCAGGGAGCTCAGCAGTGCTCAGCAGCAAAGGGGGTTTAATGGCAGCGCCCCCTCCCCCCCAAAGAAGCAGTGGTCCAGTGGTGCCTTAATCAAGCTCTTCGAGGTTTGTAAGTATATCCCAGGTCCCCAGGGAGTGGTGAAAAGGGCCCCAAGGGGCAGGGTAAATGTTGTTGGTTTACAACATAACTAAAATATATAAAATATAAAATACAATTTTCAATAATTAACAAAGATAAAAACAGTATAAAAAACAACATATAACCCAAGGTGGAACCAATAAAAAAACCAGCCCCACCCCCACCCAGTTCCCCTCTCACTCGTTCCCCTCACCAAATGCCTGGCGGAACAGCCAGATTTTACATTGTCTACAGAAGAAGGGGAGGTCTAGGGCCAGGGGAATCTCTGTCGGGAGGGAATTCCACAGTCACACTGCAGCCAGCGAGAATACCCCCATCGTCACCATCCGATATACCTGGGGGACTCCGAGGGAGGCATACCCAGCTGAACACAGGGGCCGATCCAGGGCCTGGAAAGTGAGGCAATCCTGCAGATAGGTGGGGCCCAGGCCATTTAGGGCTTTATAGGTCAAAACCAACACCTTGACTCAATCCCAGAAGACTACAGGCAGCCAGCGCAGAGAGCGAAGCACGGGTGTAATAAGCTCATGGTCGCCGTGTTCTGCACCAGCTGCGGTCTCCGGACCGTCACCAAGGGTAGATCCACACAAAGCACACTGCAGTAGTCCAGTCTTGAGGTGGTGATAGCATGGATGATGGTGGCCAGATCCATATCTGAGACATACAGCTGAAGCCACCACACCAGGTGTAATTTGGCAAGATGTCCCCCTTGCCACAGCCGCCACCTGGACATTCAGGCGTAGATCAAAAAGTAGCAACTTTGTTTTACACCATTCACAGGAACACTAACAGAGGACAGAAGAACCACCATTACTGGGTCAAGCCCAATGGTCCATCTAGCCCCGCATGTCTCTGTCAACAGCCTGCCAAGGTTGCCCTCAGGGGAGTATGCAGCACCCTATTTACCTGTTGCAGAGGAAGCTTTTCACTTCAATTTAATTAATACAAAGTAAAGCAGTTACTTTAGTTTACACTGTTCATCTGAACAGAGACAGTACTGAAGGGGAATATTTACTCTGAATTAAACTGAAGCAGCTACTTTGGTTTACACTGTTTGTCTCGACGCTTCCAAAGTGTAGTTACTTCCACTTAATTAAAATCAAAGTAGTTACTTCGGTTTATCTTTTTCTGTCAGAACGTGGCCCTAGTGTCAGTGCAGTCTTTTATGCCTGATGCTTCTCAGCTGGCTAGCAGCTTTCTGTGACACCCAGAAGCAAGCACTCGGACGCACTGACCCTTTCCAGCACCTGCTCCAGGTGACCCACACAAAGACTTACCCAGTCTCACTTTGGTTCTGATCCTGCTAGAACTTAGGACATCCTGTAACAGGATGCTTATTGAAACCTGGATGAAATTACAGCACTTGAATCTACAGAACAGGAAGTTTCATCAGAATAGGCTTTCATAATTGCTGCTTCTAATTGGGCTACAGATACTGCATGCAACTTTCTTTCTAGTCAAAAGTCAACACTTCCTGGGGTGTGTGGAAAAAATGAAAATTATGGAGGAAATGGTACTAAATATTTTTGCACCTTTAAAAAACAGCTTTGCTATGAATTAAAAGCAACATAGAGATAACCTGTCTGGCAGAGAATTCTTCTGCCAAGTAGAATACGTTCCACTGAATATTACTGCTTCCCTGAAAAAAACTTTCTCCTTTTTGCTGAACAGGTGGAAATTTATGGGTCCAAGATGTCTCACAGTCTGTGCCTTTCCCCATGAAAGCCTCATGTGAGAGTGAACACCTGGTTTTTGTCAACTTATCGTTAACAGCTTCAATACGACTACTCCACAGTAAATGGCTTGAGGATTGCAGCCTATATCATAACCCACAATAATTAACACCACATAGTCCTCCTGACCATCGTCCTTTACTTTATGATGTTGTTGTGTCCCTGTTGCTGGGAGGCATCCAAATTTAATTCCGAATGCAAACTGCAATCAAAGTATGCTGTACTATATCCCAAGATAGGAATGGTGATATCCTATTATCCTTTAAAAAAGCCACTGAAAAACAACCTTTAGTTCCACAGATCTCAAAAGGCTGCCTGATATATTATCTTCTAGCTAAATACCCAAGGATGTATAGGAATAGGCCTAGCAAAGCTTACTGAACTATTTTATCTTCCCCCTTCAAATAAACTACCGCTAACAACATTTACAAGTTCAGAATGCTAGGAGTAGCAAAGTAGGTCATTGCTTTGAGAAAACACAGCAACCACCACCAAAGGAGTAAAGCAGTTAGCAAATTCACTGCGCTTCCCAGTCTGAGGAGGCAGCAAAAGAAATAGGTTCATTTAGTTTCAATCTTTCTGCACATTCTTTCACAAGAATCTGCATCACATACGCATATAATTGTAGCATACTGAGCTGCTCATAGGAAACCAATATTTGTGGAGGCGTCATCCCTTCCCAAAGGCGTCAGTGGCAGAGGCTTTCTGACAGTCAAGCCCCTCACATGTATGGCATCAGTTCTCTGTTGTGGGGTAAACTATTAATATTACACAGCATGGATTTATAGGCCAGATTAAACCATTTCAGGATGGAGAAACTAGAGTTTAAGTGACGGTGTTGGAGGAAGGGTGGGGGCATGGAGAAAGTGGAGGTTTGTACGTGCTGGCTGAAAACAGGATGAACAAGGGATAAAGGCAATGGCAATGTTCTTTTGTATAACTTTGTGATAGTTGCACCTCGATAGGCTTCAGGTTCTGGTCTGGCTCAGACGAGAAGCCAGGGGTGCTTATCCACACTGTTTGGGACCACAGAACTGGGCTGGAAATCTCATGAGACGCAACTCCCAACTTTTCCAATAGGGATGGGACTATCAGTATCAGATTAATCCGATAATGCTGATAATCGGCGATATCGGATTAATCCGATAAAACCGATACTATCGGTATCAGGATACCGTTTTTTTAACATTGCTGATTTTTTTAATGGCCGTAATGTTAAAGATCTGAAAGATCGGCAATGTTAAAAAACCGATATGCCAATACCGATAAAACCGGTATCTGATAAAACCAATACCGGTAAAACCAGCAACTGGTAATTCCTCAATAGTCCCATCCCTACTTTCCAATGTCTTGCTGCTAGCTATGCATAGTTGTGAAGCAAGTTTAAGAGTACAGTTTCCAAAAGTATAAAACATGCTGGGAGATCACCAGAAAAGTCTGTGATGGGGTGAATCACAGGTTCTTTCTAGGGCTGCGTGGGGGGGGGGGGAAGTTATCTGGGAATCAGATTGTTTTACTCTCTTTTTTTAATTAATCCAACAGATTTCACCAAGGTTTCACACTTTTGCATATTTCAAACATTCACCCTTGCTGCAGAACTTGGACCCAGGCTGACAGGTTGGATTTTTATTTCTCTTCTGCCCATCAAAGTTGCAAAAATGGGAACCCAGATCTGAGGGCACGGTCCAACAAACAACGTCAAACTGAAGTAACTACTTTGATTTAATACAGTGAAAATGGTATCAACATGGGAGTAGTTACATTAATTAAATTAAATTAAACCTAATTTAATTAAATCAAAGTAACTACTCCACTTCAGTACCGTTCACAGTGCAGCTGCAAAACAAATGCAGTTACTTCACAATCTCTCCAATGGCAGGGCTGGCTTTACCACAGGGTGACCCAGGGTGGCCACCCCAGGCCCTGCTCTATCTGGAGGCCCCACAGTGGCCCCTGTTCTTGCCAAAAAGGACATGGGGCTCCACTTCCTCCCAGGGGCCCCAAAACATGACCACCTTTAAGGCCCCATGGAGAGTGTCCACAATGGGGTGAGGCCATGGAGGAAAGGCAACCATGGATTTCATCTTCACCCCCAGCCCCACAAATTTGGCTGGTCCTGTACGATGGTCATGATAAACACGTGTTACTCACATGCTGAAAGCATTCACACTTCAGCTGCTTTGAAGTAAAAAGCAAAGGGGAGGCATGTACTCCTCATTTTTCAAGAGTATACACTTCTCTTCCTTCTCCTGAATAGCTTGACACGTGAACGGTTCAGGAGTAAAAGCGATTTAAGGCTTAACTATTGTGAAGTATCCATTTGTCAGAGCATGCCCTGAGATATTAAATATCATATATAAAGAGAAAGAGACAGATGTAAAACGAGCAGCAGAATAGTTGCTACTAGTGTTCCCCCCCTCGCACCCCCCCAATTTTGAGTGGGTCGTAGTTGACCTGAATGACATTCATCAAAACATTCAAGCAACTGATTTTGCACAATTTTGGTTCAATCTAACCTCAGTCAAGAAGTTACATAGCAGCAAACAGCAAATAAGAATAAGTAGGAAAAAATCTGACAAATGGCATGGTAGGAATGCCTCATCAAATTGTTTGAAAAGTTTCTTAGATCAAAACTTGTTTAATTTCATTTACTTGTAAATTGTCAGCTTTGCCAATCCACTTTTTGATGAGGCACAGGCAAATGCTGGCACAGTGGCTGGCTGTACAACATCCCTTCCCAGCACTGCTCAGATCCTGCAGAGGCTGATTTTACAGGACCTGAAGCCCAGGATTCCCTCTAGATGAACTCCACTGTACTGTAAATGTGAACTCACTCTCCAATCTAATCTAATCTCAATCTAAATCATTTTAAATGACTCCTAATTTTTTCCTGCACTTTCCTTTGCTCAGCAATCATTTCGACGAGTTGTATTAGCATAACAGCAAAATAACTCAACGCTTCCTGACGTGGCATCATCGGAACATACGGCTTTAGGCACCGAACCTAGAGAGCTATTGCAATTAGCTCAGTGGCTGCAGAATTATTCCCTGCCATAAGCACTATGCCAAATTTACTACATCTCTGCAGAGTATCCCTGAGCCACATTACATCACATGACTGGGAGCTAGTCAAATAGCATGCCAGAAATTAATCATTTTAACCAAGACGGAAAAGACAACCTTCCCTCTTTAAAGTTGCCTTCCCTCCCAATAAATTGGTTGAACTGCCTTTTGTTTTGCTATTTTCAGGACTTGGCACTAATTCAAACATAAAGCAGTCACTCACGGACACAGATTTGGCAGGTTATTTTTTATGTAGTCATGTAAAATTTGATAAATCTCTAATAGGCAGTGAGAAAATAATTAACAAAAAGTCAAACTTGCAAGCCATATACATACAAGATAAACTTTGTGATGTGGATGTGAACCTTTTCTTTCCCTTACGGCATTTGGAATGATTCTGAACATTTTCCCTCCATCAGAGTACTTGGAATGATTCTGGGCATTCTGTGATATCACAGCTGCTAAACCAATTGCTACAGTGGGCTCGCAGGCAGACAGTATTTTATATAAACACAAGATTAAGAACAATTGCGTGTTTTCTGTGTTTTTAACCTGGCACTTTGCAAATGGAACTTTTTTGCTTTTCTATGGCATCACTGACCAGTACATTTGAACATGTCTAACAAAAACTTTAAGCTTCAGAACACCTCTGTGAGGCATTATAGTATAGATAAACTGCAAAGTGGCAATGTGACTTGCCCAATATTACAAAGCAAAGCTTATTTAAAACATTTCCAAATTATTTTTCATTTTTTAAAAAACGGAACATTTTGAGCTAAGAAACTTTTCAAACAATTTGATGAGATATTCCTACCACTTCATTTCTCAGATTTTTTCCAACTTATTCTTATTTGATGTTTGCTACTATGTAACTTCTTGACTGAGGTTAGATTGTTATGCAGTCTGAAAACTAATTTTTATTAAATCAACATTTTAAATTTTTTTTTGGGAAAGGTAGAATTTGGGATTATCAGACACATCACCTCTCCCATTCATTAGTTTAGAAATCTTAAAAATAAAAGCATGAATTATATTTGTTGTTTTGATGGGGGGCGGGGGGAATGAAGAGAGTTTCATCCAGCTCAAAAGCAAGAGCCAGGAGCAGAGTAACTTGGGACTAGAGCGTGGGCTCCCTGGCTCCAATCTCCCAAGCACTGGTCTATCTAGCTGGCTAGTTCAGACAGTCTCATCCTGATGGATCTGACAGCACGGACTTAGAGTCATCCACTGAGGAGCAGCAGTTGAGGATAAAGCACTACAATTATTTTAAGTTTCTGACCTTTTTTTTTTTTGTATTGGCAGTCATGATTTACACTGCTGTCAGGAAATTTACTGGTGTTCAGCAACAAACTAGACCCTATGGATGTCTCCTTCCATTGCTTCTTTCTTTTAACATCATTCATAACTCCATGGGCACTGGGGGAAGGGCAGTATGCACTTGCAAACCCGTGACGTCGTGTGGCCACACCCGCTTCAGAGTGCTGTGACCCCGCAATGCTCCTAAAGAGGTGTGGGCACATGAGAATGAGTGTGGCCATTCCAGAAAGAGGCAGGGCAAAGGGGTTCTCCCACCCCTTCCACATGGCCATGCCCCTCTCAGAGTGTTTTGATGCTCTGCCTGGTGGTGGGGCCAGGTCAGAAAGGGAGGGGGGAGCCTCTATGCCCTGCCACTTTTAAATGATGAGTCCCTCCTCCGAAAATCATTCTGCCGGCATCCCTGCTTGACACCCTGTTTTATGGTGATCACCCTGATCTCACATATGAAGAAAACCATTCACTAAGGCAGCAAATAATATTTGCATTAAGGCATTCTAACAGCATCTTCCAGCTAAGAGCAGCATGGAACGCCCTAGTGAAAAGTCCAGCACACTTTATGAGGGATGCGAGTCCTTTGATTCCTGTAGTAGTCCCCAGAACCAACAGACTTTTTACCTGCCTTCCAAAACCTAATTGACAACTGGAACCATTTAAAATTAGCAACTGGAATTTCCATTATAGGTGGATTCTACCGCCAAGTTTTTCAATTACCATTTTTGGTAGGTTAGATTAATCAAAACGCATGTCATCTGGGAAGCCAAAGAGTTATTAACAAACGGTTATTTAATCAGTGTGTTTGTCCTTCAGGATTTTAATTTTCAGCACCACTTTTCTCTGTTTGCAATTAAGTTGCAGGGATTCATTAATCTGTGTTTCAAAATGGTTAACTGAATTTTGGAATAAAGTAATTAACAAATGGCCAAAACACACACACAAACAACGTTTTACTCTTTTCTCTCTTTTGAGAAGACTGTCCTATTGCATTGGCCAGCAATGTGAGCATTCAAGATGTAGCCAGGTGTGGCCATGCCCTGTGAGTCCGTGCAGACTTCTTCCCCAAATCACTCACTCAGGTTGCTTTCCACCCAATGTTGACTTATTTACAGTGTAGTCAGAACACATGTCCCTCCAGGCAATCCAAGGTTATCCTGAGGTCCTGCACAGCTTGGGATCTAGACGGAGTCCTCACTAGCAGGTCATCTATGTACACATAGATGTGAATGCCTTGTGTACGGAGATGAGCCACTAGAGCCACCAGGATCTTGGAGAAGACCCGAGGAGATGAGGACCTGAACTGGAAATGCCAGCCTGCCATTGCGAAGCGTAGGAAACTCCTGTGCGACTCCCTGATAGGTACATTAAGGTAGGCCTCGAGAAGATCTATTGAGGCCAGGAAGTCTCCCAGATGAAGGGCTGCCTTGATGGATGACAGCATTTCCATCCCAAACGTCCAGTATCACACCCTCTTGTTGAGCCCTTTGAGGTTGAGAATAGCCCATGTGTTGCCGTTCTTTTTTGGCACGCTAAAGAAGACTGAGTACACACCATAGTGTCTCTGACCTAGGGGAATGGGCTCGACTGCACCCATTTCAAGCAGGTGATGAATTGCCTTTAAGGCCTTGGCAGCCTTCTTGGGAACCCTTGGAACAGGGGAAGGAAGAAAGCGGTCTCTCAGGGTGGAGGAGAATTTGATGGCATAAACTTGTGAAATCGTTTCTTGAAACCAGGCATCCTTGGAGACTCCCCTGGCCCCTCGGTCCCTGATAGGGGGAAGGCTACAGATTTCTGCAAACCAATGGATCCTGGCATCCAACCCGTCATGCTGGACACTTGGTCTACTTCTGGTTGGAGGGCTGGGGTCTCTTAAACCTTGACTGGTCCCCTTATCGTCTACCCTTCTGCCATCTATTTCCTCCAGGTCATTGGTTCTTCCAGCTGCCCCTGTGTCTACAAAAGGAAGCTTGAGGTCTAAAGTCAGGTTTGGAAGACCTTTTGGAATGATTCAGAGGAAGAGCCCTCTTCTTCTCTGGCTCTGTAGCTAGCGTGTTCTCCATGGCTTCTTCAAAATGCTTCTTGCCTTGGAAGCGAGCCCTGGTTAGCATGGATTTGGAGGGAAGATCTACTCGCCATGGTCGTATTCAGATCAAGCGTCTGGCCACCACATTAGTTGTCATAGCCCTAGCATTTAACTGGACAGCATCTAGGCTTGCATCAGCAGCATAAGCTGAGTTTAGAGCCAGCTGCTTAAAGTGTATTTTAACTCCTTCTGCTCGATCTTCAGAGCTAGGTCGCTGGCCCAAAGATATGCTGTCCTGCTGAAGCTGAAAGCAGATGCAGTAGCCCTAAGATCCATAGCCGATGACTCATCTTTTTTTCTGACAGCTACCTCTACCTTCCTAACTAGCAAATTCTTGAGGAAACCATCTCCCTCAGCTGGAAGGGCAGCAGACTTGGCAAGATCTGCTGCCCCAGTGTTTACCTTAGGAAGAGGCATGAACTCTTCCTGAGACTTGGGAACTGTGTAATAATGGTTAATGTATTTATGGGGACCCTTAAATTTAGCAGGCTGATCCCATTCCCTCTTGATAGTGTCAATGTAAAATTGGGCCAAAGGTAACTCAGGAGCAGCAGCTGCCCCTCTGGGGAAAGCCCGCTTGTTTTCCTTCGGTGCCTCCTGACTCTCACTGGGTGGTAAGGAAATCTGAAGTACTGCCGCTACCCTAACAAACAGCTTGCTATGATTCTCATGCTCAAAAAGTCTTTCCCCCACTGGCTCTATCTGTATCAGTGTCTGCATCAGACAACTCACCATCTTCTTTCTCTGGGAGGGTGGGGGCAGGGGAAGAGGAGGGGAAGCGATAGGGAGTTCGCTTACAACTTTTTTCCCCTTTGTCAGAGAGTTTACTCCCAGAGCAAGGGCGCTTATCCTCCCCCACCCCCCACCCTATGGTGGGAGTGAAAAGAGGAGGAGGAGGGCCGAGAGGCAGAAGATGAACTGGCTGTTAACTTTAAAAAGGGAGACTATGCCAAAATGAGGAAGCTAGTTAGAAAGAAACTAAAAGGCACAGTTGAAAGGACTACATGTTTGCAAGAGGCATGGAGGCTGTTGAAAAGCACCATCTTGAAAGCCCAGATTACATGCATCCCACAAGTTAAAAAAGGTAGCAGGAGGACTAAACGTCTACCACTGTGGCTAAATGGAGACGAAAAGGAGGCTATTAGAGTCAAAAAGGCATCCTTTAAGAAACAGAAAGCTAGCCCCAATGAGGAAAATACAAAGGAGCATAAAGAATTTGAAAGGAGCCTTGCTAAAGAGGCAAAAACAAATAATAAAACCTTTTTCAAGTACATCAAAGGCAAGAAGCCTGCTCGGGAGTTGGTTGGGCCATTAGATGTCCAGGGAGTAAAAGGGGCACTCAGGGAGGACAAGGACAAGGCGGAGGACAAGACAAGGACAAGGCGGAACAAGACAAGGACAAGGCGGAACAACCAGGTCTTACAACATCTGCGGAAAGAGGGGAGGTCAGGGGACAGACGGGCCTCCAATGGGAGAGAATTCCACACCCAAAGTGCATCCACCGAGAATGCCCTCCCTGCCGTTGCCACCCGGCATACCCACGGGACTTCAAGTTGGGCGCGCTTGGCTGACTGCAAGGGCCGTAAGATGACCTGAGGCTTGAGGCGGTCTCACAGGTAAACAGGACCCAAGCCATTTAGGGCTTTATATGTCATAACCAACACCTTGAATTGGGCCCAGAAGACAATAGGCAGTCAGCGCAGAGTCCGGAGCACCGGTGTAACGTACTCACGGCGACCCGTCCCTGTTAGGAGGCGGTCTGCTACATTCTGCACCAGCTGCAGCCTCCGGACTGTCGCCAAGGGTAGCCCCACGTACAGCACATTACAGTAGTCCAATCGAGAGGTAATGAAAGCATGGATGATGGTGGCCAGATCCGAGTCCGAGACATACGGCCGCAGCCATCGCACCAGATGTAATTGGCGAAATGCTCCTCTCGCCACAGCCTCCACCTGACAGTCCAGGCAGTGCTGCAGGTGGAGGAACACCCCCAGACTACGGACCTGAGCGGCCAGAGGAGGAGAGACCCTGTCAATAACGGGAGCCACCACCCCCTCAGCCCTACCCACCAACATCACCTCCGTCTTGTTGAGCCGTATATATCATATAACGGCTCTTATATATCATATAACAAGCTGTTATATCATATGGCCCATCCTCATTCCCTATTACAACCTTCCTCTTTGTATATACTCTCCTTCAAAAACTGTACAAATAGTCAGCTTTCAAAAGACCATACTAGAGCAAAGTCATTGTAAAAATGAGGTGTGAAGCATGCTAATGATATAGCTGGTCCCAGTTAATATTGTTATTCTGAGGTGAATTACAGGCAGTTGCACGCACCACTGAATGTAGCTAGGAATTCGGAGTTGCCTTTTATCTCCGGTTCTCTTTTAGACCACAAGGTTTATGTTTCAAAAAGATGTTATACCTGATTAAAAATGCTTACAGACAGACAGCAAAAAGGCAGGTGATGCTCACGCTACAGACTCAAACAAGGTGTGCGACTGCGAGATAACAATGTCTCGGGGGCATGCCGCCGTATGCCTTCAATAACCTAGGAAATGTATTATCACTTGGAAACACAAGCTGTATAGTGTCTTTGCAATTATAAACCAGCAAAACAAAAAAATAATAACAAACCACCACCACCAAAGGCAAGGTACAGAAAAAGCCATATAAAGTATAGTGTGCCACTTCAATGGGAAGAAAAGTTGCAGAATGGAAACTCCCTTGGGATTTGCCTTTAGTGACAAGAGCATTTGTGTCCCACCACATTCAAGAATAGAAAGATACACAGAACTTACATATGGACAATTTAATATATGTCCATAATCAGCATTTCTATGTATTCCTGCTTTGCTATGCAATGTAATATGAAACTATATATACAAATATTATTATTATTATTATTATAGCGCCAGCTGTGTACCTGGCACTTTACAGAACAATAAGATAGACATGGTCCCTGCCTACGGCTTACAATCGAATAGACACGGAGGGGGGAGACAAGGAGAGGGGAAATAGGGAGAGACACGGGATAAGTAACATTCAGCAGATGCGAAGTCTCAGGAGCACGTGCTTGGCTTAGTTGAAGTTAGGCAGGAGTCTGCAGGGGGGCAGACAGTAAATATTGAAGGAAAGTTCTAGCAGGCGTCGGGAAAGGCGGCGAGAAAGAGGTGGGTTTTGAGGAGGGATTTGAAGGTGCAGAGGGAGGGGGCAAGGCGGATTTGGGCAGGGAGGGAGTTCCAGGCATGGGGGGCAGCAAGGGAGAAGGGATGAAGGTGGTTAAGGGAGCAGGGGAGACGAGGGAGAGCGAGGAAGGGGGCAGAGGAGGAGCAGAGAGTGCGTGCAGGCGTGTGTAAGGAGACTAGGACTGAGAGGTAAGGGGGAGCCAGGTTGTGAAGGGATTTGTACATGAACACCAGGAGTTTGTGAAGGATGCGTTGTGGGAGGGGGAGCCAGTGAAGCGAGGAGAGGAGAGGCTGCATGTGGTTGAAGTGACGGGCTGAGTGGATGACCCTAGCAGCAGAGTTTTGGATGGAGATAAGGGGGGACAGGTGAGAACAGGGGAGGCCAGTAAGGAGGAGGTTACAATAGTCCAGGCGAGAGATTACCATGGCGTGAAAAAGGGTTTTGGCAGAGGAGACGGAGAGAAAGGGTTACGGTTGCAGAAACATCCAGTATAGCCAAACATTACTAAAATACTAAAGCCAGGAATCAGAGACCTATGCCATTTTTAAACAGGACGCGCACACCCACTCCCACCCATCCGCCACCCACCCGAAGCACCCATCTGAAGGCAGGGTGGGTGGGAATATATTTATTGATTTATGTTTACATTTTTATCCCGCCCCTCTTGCAACAACACGGGGATCAACACGGGGAACACATAGCCTCACCCTATGAATGATTATATTCTCTCACTGAGGTTTCTCGCCTATGTGAAGTACTTTGTATCCTTTCCTACTTAGAAGACGCATGCATTCTGCACTGGGCAGAGATAAGATTGGTTTGGTGTGAGCAGTAATGGTTTGGGTATGTGATGTAGATCAGAATGATTTAACAATTCAGCAAAAGTGTGCAGTCTAGTAAGAAAACACACAGTAGAGCAGATAGGAGCACTAAACCATCTCAGTCTTCCTCTCCCACCCCCTTCTAAGTCCAGCCACAATGCTGGGGGACAGGGACTCCCCCAGTGAGAGGCAGGGGATTAGTGGTGTGGGAGGGTTATATATGCAATTTATTTATGTTTGTTATTTATATTTCTATTTGTCATATTTGGTTCAGTTTGTTATTTGTTGTAAATTGCCTTAAGACTTTAGGGTTGGGTATCAAGTTAAATAATAATAATAATAAAAAATAACCTGCACAAATTCTTGAGAATACCAGCTACAAGATATTCTGGCATTTGTCACTAGCAGTAAGAATATGGTTTGATACGTAAAGTACTTTGCATAATTTCCTACCTAGAAGACACATGCATTCTGCAATGGGTAGAGATAAGTTCGTTTGGGTGTGAGTGTTACCAACTGCAGTGTTGATCACAACTGTCCAGATATTGCAATCATGGAAAGGAAGAACAAATGTGCTGATGTTGTTGACGTGAGTGCTCCCTACATTAAAATGTCCAAAAGGTGTGGATGGAGAAGCTCAGGAAGTATCAGAAATTTGTTATTGATGTGAAATAAGTGTATCGATTCAGAAGTGTGCAAATCAGTCCTACCATCATTTTGGCAAAAGACCTGGTGGTTCCCAAAGCACAGAAGGGAAGTTTGGATAATCTCAATCTCCCAAGACAACTAATCAGTTGTGTTCAGAAGGCTGTTATCTTGAATTCAACTAGAATTGTCTGCAAGACTAGGCATCACAGGCACAGTGCAGCCAAGTGCAATTTCCAGCTGTAACTAAAAGCCCCACCTAATATAGGAGAATCATCATCATCCTGCAAGGTGCTAAGCAATCTGTTCTTGAGCCAGTAAGTGACTTAAGCGTGCATTTAACTTTAACTTCTAAAAAAGAAAAAAGCATGCATTTGAGTGTTTTACTGGACTGGAGACAGGAGTGCATTCTGCAGAACACACAACATTTTGTAGGAACATTCAAGCCCATAGTGAAAGCTCAGGGTGTCCTTCACCCTTGCACCTGACCAGAGAAAGTGCTGGCCCGGACTCTCAGAGCAGCAGCTGAGTAAAATAGTGTTTTCCATTCTCTGCGGCAGATATGGAGATATTTCATTCCATTTTCTCTGTGCCCGCTGCAGTTCTTGCTATTTAGAGGCACAATGTTTTTAGAAAGGATTTGTTTCATTATCCTGCCGGTGCCTTTCATAAGTGTCTCCAGAGGAGGACTTGATACAATATTGGGCTTTGTGCTGCATACGGAGGGGCTGGTAGATTGTTCAGAAACTGGCCTCTTTGCACATGGTAGCAAGAGCCGAAGGTTAATAATTAATACACAAGGGCTCTAACACTTCCCCCTGTATCTTGAAGGCAGCTGAGTTTGGTGGGTGCAACATCATTAAGGATTTCTCTGATATTTTCAGATGATTTTTCTTTATATAACAGGGGGACACAAAAAGATTGTAAACAGAAATCATCTTCATTTTATTTTATGGGTTTTTCAGATGAGAGGCCAGACTCCTTCAGCCCACTTTCATTAACTTTAGCAGAGCTATGAAATTTTAGGTCAGTTGAGCATCTTGCTCCTCATTTGAAAAACCCGTTATAATAAATAAAGGAAAGTGAAGATGATTTCTATTTACATTTCCTAGGTAAGGGTGTCCAGCATTATTTTAATTCATAGGCTTCTCTATGGGTTTATCCACACAACACTTTTGAGAGGGGGTGTTGGTTCAGGTTCCCTTTACGTAGTAGTTGCCACGCAAGCAGTTAGCATGGAGACAGACAAGCGGTTGGCAGTGTAGGCTTTATTAGTCCCTCTACGGGATTTCGGAGGGTTGAGTACACACACGCGGCCTTGGTACGTTCTTAGCCGACAAAGGCAGTTACATTGGTACATATCTTTTATACCTTTCCAAGTTAATTACAACATTATAATATTCCCACCCAGAGTGATACCCCTCTATCATGACACGCTCCAATCTGATTGAGACCCCTGTTGCATATGCATTTTCAGTCCCAAAGTTCATTTGTAAGTTATTCAAAGTTTTATGGTTGTCTAATAAATTCTAATGTCCTAATGGTGCCTCAGAGGTCCAGAGAATTACCCATCCATAACTGTTCCCTTGATTTCTTTTCCTTCCTTGTCATGCCAAGTGAGACACACCAGGTGGGGTGACAATCCTCCTGCGAGTCTGCCTAATGTTCTGTTAAGATTTCCCTTTAGCTCGTTTGCTCTTTATTCCTAACCATCCCATGAGTCTCTGTCATGTCAACTTCTTAGCCTGACTTTCAGGCCGCTTTTAGACGTGTGTGACAAACACGGGTCATAAAATCATGCTGCATGTAAATATCCCACATGTGGGATAAATACCACATTCACACCTTACGGCGGGGTGGCAGCGGCACTGCCACGAGGCGAAGATGCGGTGGGGGAAGGAGGCCGGTGCTGTCACAACATCTGGTGCGAATGGGGTTCTACTGCGACAATACTCGCAAGTGACAGGGCTCAAAATCTAGCCCTGTCACTCACGAGTATTGTCACGATAGAACCCCGTTCGCACCAGACATTGTGACGGCACCAACCTCCTTCCCCCACCACGTCTTCTCCTCGCGGGAATGCCGCCGCTGCGCCAGAGTAGATGTGAATGCAGCCTTAGATGCAACATTTCGCGCATTAAAGCCAGTCGCGCATTCTTTTAAAGTCGGAAATTAAATACCTCAACATCGAGATATTTAATTTGCATCTTTAAAAGAACACACGACCAGCTTTAACGTGTGAAATGCTATGTCTAAATCCCACATGCAGGATATTTATACGCAGCATGATTTTATGCAGTGTGTTCGCCGCACACTTCTAAAAGCAGTCTAAGACTCATAACATATACTGTGTTTAGTATCATTACCTATTATGTGAAAGCATGCTATCATTACTACTCTATAGCAGTTATATATATACTGGGATATATAAACACCACCATATATGTGCCATCCTGTATACTTAAATGTGTCATTTCCATAACAGATCAGTATTTCCCCTCCGACAGGAGGTAGTTGCACAAACTCACATTATGAGTGTTGTGTGAAACCATTCTCCCCCGGTCCCCTGCCTCTGTGCTCCTTGATGATTCCTTGTTCTCTGCCAGTGCAAAGGGTGGACCGTTGAAAGGCGTGGAAAAGCTGTGTGAATGTACTGCTACTGGACAAAGCAACTATAGATTATAAAACCAGTGGTGAGTTTGCAAGAGGGAAGAGTGTTGTGTGAATGAGTCCTACGATGCTCACTACTTTAGTGTCTGTCAGGGGTCAGGCTCGGGGGGGGGCGGTGCTGGATGGTCCAGCGGGAGGCGTCTCCCCCCTCCCGCCCCGATCCCAGGGACTAGCGCAGTGGGAGCAGCTTCCCTGCCGCATCCCATTGCCAGGGCGACTGACCCGGCTGCCTACAGGGTCATGACGCCCCTCGTGGTCCCGCAGGGGGCGGGGTCCTTGTCACAGCCCTTGTGGCGCTCTGCACGGCTGCGAGCATGCCGGGGTGTGTGTCTTTCCCTATTTAAGCTGGCGCCGGAGGCTTCCCAGCGCCGGTAATCAGAGCAAGAAGCTGGTCCCAAAGCTAAGTGTTGTGGTTCTTGTGATTCTATTGTGTGATTTGGGAGGCTGCTTGTGTAGACTAGGGGTGGCATTTGGGTATACGTATTTTCTTCCTGTTGTCTTGTGGTGCACTGGGTGATTGCTTACTTGGGTGAGAACGAGTGAAGAGTCAGAACCCTTCCCGGGTCCCTTCCCCCTCCCGGAGTGCATGCAGGATTCCTTCTGCCCCCGCCTTGGGTCCTTCCCCATCATCCCCCACCTCCTCCCTCACAGCGGAACCCTCTCCCCTGCCTTCTGGAGTGATTGTGGGTGTGGGTGCAGTACGAGGCAGGCGGAGCCCGACCTGGCCTTTCGCTTCAGCTCTGTGCCCTATGATGATAGGGGCCCCGTCTCCTTGAGACATATAGGGCCCACACACTATTCTGACGGGCAGTTTTCCCCTTCCTCGTGGTGGCAGAGCTCGTGTGCGTGCGCTGCGTGTGTGACCGAGTGTCTGGAGAGCCCCCTTTCCCCCCTGCCCACTGACAGTGTCCAAGTTTTCCAGGCTCGAGTTGCTTTTGTCACTAACAAACACAACCACTAAAATTTTTACTGAAGTGCTTTTAGACTCTTGTGGCAGTGCCTTGTGGTTGCTGATGGGTTACCAAATCGTGGCGCTTTCTGTGATGTCTGAAGGGACCTATTGTGTGTAACCCCCTGGTGATTCTCAGCAGAAAGCATTCAAAGGAAAATCAGTTCAATACCACCTGCCCAATCTTTCTGTCCAGATCGACAATACTAGGGGTTTACACTTAGAAAGGACAGAAGAGAAGCCCTAGCTGAAGTCAACAGGCAAAAAGATCAAAGATATAAGAAAAGGGAAATTTATCCTAATTTTAAAATGAATTTACTGTGGTGGTAGCTTGAAAAATCCAAATAAGTGGACATTTAGCGGTTACACTATTTGAGGATATACAGGTTTCCTGTTTTGAAATCATCTTTATCACAATCGGTGATATGGGACAGTTAGGTCAAGCAACCTGGTGACTTCTGAAAAACAATGGGGTCTGGATGACCAGAGAAAGTGTTTAATGTGGAGGTTTATTTTGGGACTGTTAATTCCTGACTGACATCTCCAAGGGTTAAAATCCACTGGAAAAGGGTGGGGGGTTTGGTAGGACAGAAACCGATGATATTCCTGAAAGGGCGGAGGGAGGGTGAGGGGAAGAGAATGGCGAGATAAGGCAATTACTGGGATGCGATCATTAGTCATTGCATGTTTCTCTGTAACATATGCTTTGTGCAACTGGCGACTGTTCTTTTGCAGCAAAGCAACCTGAACTCATTTAAAGGTTTTTGTACTTGTAAACAGCACAGCTAAATCCGCCTTTAATAAAATCACATCAATTATCCCAGCAGTGAACGCTGTCAATCATAAATGAGGTAACAGAACACACCTCATGTGCGAGCTTTGCAAACAATGTTCACAAGGGAACGGTCTCATTTTTTATTAGTTTGTTAAGCAGAACTTTCATCAGAGCAACCTTTGATCTTCACTGATTTGATATTTGTTAATTTGATATTGACTTATTCAACAATTCTATAATTTGTGATTGACTTGTTGTTGCCACGTGGGACACGGTTATTTGAATGGATACGTGAATTTTAACAATTTCAAAGTTTTGAGCTTAAACAAATCAAACTCAAATTTTACTTTCTTTAAGCCAGGGTGTGAAATCTTTTCACCTCCATGGACCATTTTGAAAACGAGTACAAACTCTACGGACCGGATAGGGGAGTGGAGTGTGTACGCTCTGGAGAGAGGAAGGAAAGGGTCCAGATCATAGCTCTATCCCACAGCTCCATCTCCTATCCTCAAGTGTGTACCCTCATGCCTGCTCCTTTAGCCCTCAAGCGTACTTCTTCAGTGATAGAGAGAGGAGTTGAATCTACCAAGTGACCCTCCCCTTACCTTCATCACTGTTGTCGTCCACAAGGATAATCTCCTTCAGGAGTTGAGCAGGGGTGTGGTTGACTGCACTGTGCACTGATCGAAGAATGACTGACAACGCCTCATTCACAAAGATAAAAATGATGGAAATTTGGGGCAGGTCCTTCACGTATTTCAGCTCTTTACACCTGGAGCACAAAAACCGCAAAGGGATACAAGGTTAACAGAACATGCAATGGCTCACATTGCTGCTAGAAGGTAAATACACGTAGTAATGCAGACACAGAAAGATTATACTGTTTAGGGTGTTTTCAAACGAGACGATAACCCACCGCAGTTTGGGTTCAGTCCCTGCAGCCCTCTAGCATTCCCAGCCTAATAAACAGGCAGCTCCCAGTGTGTCTTTCATTCGCTTGTGGGCAGCCCCCACAGGCAGCATCAGTGAGAGTAAGAGTGGAGAGAGTGGTCACTCCTCCAGCACTCTAGGCTTTCCACCCATTACTCTATGGCGCTGGTGGACCTGTATGTGCGGAGACACTGCACACAACCTAACTGATGGGATGCGGATACGTGGGCCCACATTAACCCGCATGACGGGCTCCACATTTTCCGAGACCCTGCTGTGAGTGGGGGCTGCATGTCTGGTGGGTGGAGGCCAGATGGCCAGTGGGGGTGAACAACTAATAAATAGGCACATGGACACCTACCTGGTATAGGCTAATGTCTTGTTTGTTAACACCCTCCCTTACACTCACAGTTCCTTTATTAGGAAAGCATGGCATGCTGGCAGTCATAACTGCCTCAGGCCAGGCAGTCTCTTCCTATGGAGGGTTCCAAAGGACAGTTTAAGTCTGGAATGGCAGCTGCTGATTCCCCTAGTGACTGAAGCAGACTGGCCTCAGGATTTGCAGGGTCATGTGCGAAGTCTTGGTGCGGGGGCCTAATTTGCATAATTGAAATAATTTGCCGGGGCTGCCACCCCCAGATGTGGGACTAGGTTGGCGCGAGACCATGTGCGACCACACATGTTGCACACGCCAAG
This sequence comes from Sphenodon punctatus, assembly GCA_003113815.1. Classification (NCBI taxonomy): domain Eukaryota; kingdom Metazoa; phylum Chordata; class Lepidosauria; order Sphenodontia; family Sphenodontidae; genus Sphenodon; species Sphenodon punctatus. Next base: position 14,762,469 of record QEPC01007512.1, read on the forward strand.
GGCCAGCCCCGGACTGAAGGCACATATTACAATATACAAGAGAGATGTTGCATAGGCCAATTAATCAAGCAATGTAAAACTGGCTTATTTTTGCAATCCACTTAGATCTTATGCTGCAGTAAGAGCCAGATTTGCAAAGGAACAAAACTTCCACAGGTGGATATTGATTTTCTTTTCCCAGAGTACTAAACATCGCTGAAAATTTGGCCACAGTGGGATTGCGTGCGTCACATTTTTTGCAAATCTAATCCTTATCCTCACACCTGATTGGAAGCCAAGGACATTTGAAAATCTAGCACCAGTGGAGGCAGAGCACTCACTGCACTGAGAATTAGACCCAAAATAACTTCAAGGCAGGGCCGGCCCAAGGGTTTGAGGGGCCATGTGCCAAGCCTTGCTGTGGGGCCTCAAAGGCCGGCCGGTCTGCCGACGGAACCTTATGGCTGGCAGAGCTCTAGGGAGGGGCTTGTACACTGTAGGTGGAGCCTCCAAAAATCCAGCAACAAAGTTTTCAGCGTTAGGATGTGATGGACAGAACATTAGTTTACACTGGGAACTGCTTACTGCTGAGTAAAACCCTGCCACTTGGAGACTGAGAACCCTCCTACTAGCATCTCCTCCAGTAAGTGGATGGGACTCCAGTAGGACAACACTCTCTCTCTCTCTCAAAATCAGTGGTAGTGCCATAGCAGGATAAAAAAATCCTGTTCACATATTTAAAACATACGAAACCTCTGAGCCACATCAAAATAGCTGCATGCGTGTGGTTCCGAACATTCTCACAACATCCACCCTTCCAGCCTGGCATGGAATTTTTTCCTTATATGTCTAGAAAGGGTTGGAAGGAACTGTCGTTCTGAGGGGGGAGAGCACTTTTTATACTACAGGAGCTAGAGACCATCATGTGACTATTATTTGAATAGGGTGAGCATGCAGAACACAGTTGTGAGAATGTTAGGTGCCATCTCGGAGAACCTTCTTTACAAGGCTACAACCTTCTGATCAATACCAACAGCTTTATCGGGTTGTCCCAGCTGCTGCTGCTGCAGCGCTACAGGAGGAAGAGGCAGGTGAGGGATGGTGAGAGTCCGGTGCGGCGGCGGAGGGGAGGGGGGCACATGTCAGCTGGCAGGGGGGGAAACCCAAACAAGACAGGACAGGCGGCCGGGTAAGCTTTGCTACCAATGGGGCCGTCCCTGGGGCAGGAAAGGGGCAGAGGGACCCTAGGGGGACAGAAAAAGGGGCAGAGGGATCCTGGGGTGGGGGCAGCTATGGGGACCCTAGGAAGGAAGAGGACTCCTGTCCTGGGGGGGAATATGGGGGACCCTAGGGGGGTAGGAAAGGGGCAGAGGGATCTTGGGGTGGGGGGCAGCGATGGGGACCCTAGGGGGGGAAGGAAGAGGACACCTGTCCTGGGGGGGAATATGGGGGACCCTAGGGGGCAGGAATGGGGGAATAATCTGGGGGGAAGGATCCATACCCCAGAGGGGCGGGGAAGAAGGGGGGAGCTCCTGGGAGGGCCAGGCTTCGAGCGGGGCGGCATTTCCTCCTCCTCTCCTTTTGCCGTCACCGCGGCAGCTACCGCCAAGAGGGAGCGGAGGAGCCGATGCCCCAGCCCATGCAGGCAGCTGCAGCAGCGCCTGGCCCAGGCTCAGGCCCAGGCTCTGCACTCCCCTGCCATGGCACTCTGAGTGCTTCACAAAGAACTAATTAACAACTTTTTAATCCTCACAACAGCCCTATGAGGTAGGCTAGGCTGAGAGAATAATGTGACTGACCCAAGGTCACCAAGTGAGTTTCTGGCTAAGGTGACACTTGACTTGACTTTTTATAATGGTTTATAAGAAATTTCAGTAAAGCTGTAAAGGTAAGCTAGGAGTGGTAAATCTCTGTGCATTACGGATTAATTCATGCCCTAGTCCAACTGTGTCAGGACCGGCCCGACCCCACTTCCAATGCAGCTGGGCTCTTCCATGTGACACAGGGAAGAGTCAGAGCTGGGGAAGGCCATAGGAGAGGGCCAGAGAAAGGGAGGACAAGCCTGGGAAGCAAAGAGGGGGTAGAGTCAAGGGAGATCTCTCAGCCACTCGTCAGTTTGATAGGCCCACATGGGAAGCCCAGTTCTTAGAGAGTACGGCTCATCCCTGAGCTCTTAGGGAAGGAAGGGGAAGGCACGAAGGGAACATGGAAATTAGGGTGGAGTTAGGACCAAGGAGTTAGGGTGTCAGGGACCAAGGCAGCAAGGGGGCCTAAGGAACAAGAAACTAAGCATACAAGGGGGAAGGCAGTGAGAGTCAAGGGGTTAAGAACCAGAGCGACTAGGCGTAGGGAGGCAGTAACCACAAACCAAGAATCAAAGAGACATGAAGGTAGGAGCCTGAGACAGAGGAGCAACGTGGGGAGAGAGGAAAGGTAGATTAAGCAAGTGGGGAGTTGTTCCACCTGACTTCCTGCTGGCACCAGGAGGCCCTATATACTAGCTGGTACCCAATCAGGAAGTTGGAAGACAGACCTGGAGCAAATGGGAAATAGCTGGGAACAGGCATGGCAAGGACTAGGCATGCTTGCCCATGTTACAAAATCTCACGTTAATTTCTATCTAATGTTAGATTGTGTAATGTGGGCATGCGCCTTTTATCATCAGGAAGTGAAATGTATGTGTTTCATCACAGATGACAGGGCTGGAAAATCCAACCCTATCGCTAGCGTGAGTAGGGTGGCTGTACCTCCCCTTTAAAAGAGGACACTTGTGAAAAATACATGATGCGGGGCTGCATTGGTTCCAGTGCAGCCCTGCACCATGTATTTTTTATAAGCGTCCTCTTTTAAAGGGGAGGTATGGCCACCCTAACCTTGAGTGGTATTTAACATTAAATTTGAATGTGTGCACTCAAATTTAATGTTAATGAAACTCATTGAGAAATTTGGATGGGAAGTGTGTCCCCCCCCTTGCAGAGCACTGTTAGTGTTGGGCAGAGAGAGAAGGGAAGGAGTATCCATGCCTCGAGCAGTGTCTGGGCACCTCTTCTCTAGGGGATTCTGGGAGGGGGAGGTTGGCGACCCGGACCCCATTGCTGGCTTCATGCTAGTTTAAATCTAACACGAAAATCAGCATGTGGGCAAGCAGTCTAAGAGGACACAGGGAGAGGGGTGGGGAGGAGAGACTAGGCTGAGTACGGGCTTGGGCGGTGGCGCCAGCGGCTGGGGCCAGAACTCCAAACCCCTGGGGCTGCCACAGGGGTGGGGTCACTTCAGGAAAAGTGCAGGATTAAGCAGCTTCCTGCCCCGCCGGAGAACCTTGAAACGGTGGTTGAATGGAACAAGAAGGTGCTGAGAACTGACGTTCCCAGAGGTCAACCTGGGAATAGAAGTCCCGGGAGTCACATGTTAGGGTTCAGGTGACATGGACACAATGTAAATCTGAGATCCTCGAAGAACAACCCTGGAATCCTGCACTATCTGAATGCCCCATCTGAATACTGAATGCCTGGAGCTTCAAGGAAGTATTAGACCTTGGCCAACGCAAGCGTGTCCTGTAAATAGTACGGCGCCCAAGGTGAAGGAGAGCTACATGAGTCCTCTGAACTGAAGGGGAAACGGAGGCATCAAACAGCTGGTGAGGGAAACCTGTTGCACTGGCACACTTATTTTACTCTACCTTCATTTTGAAGGACCTTTTCACAAGTTACATTAAGAGGAGAGGCAGTCACGAGTAACTCAGGAGAAACCTGGTGATATTTTACTCCATTAACACGTTAAATGAGTGGTAGGGTTACCAAGTATTTTATTTATTTTATTTTGTTACATTTATATGCCACCCCCTCATGCCTACATCATCTCGGGGTGGCTTCCAACACAAAATAAAACAATTTACCACAATATAAAAAAATATAAAAATCTACACTAATATTCAAACAGTTTTAAAAACACCCCACACACAAAGGTTAAACCCACCCTCCCCTCCCCGCCTCCGAAGGCCTGGTAGAACAGCCATGTCTTACAGGCCCGACAAAAGGCCAACAGACTTGGGGCCAGCCGTGCTTCCTCTGGGAGGGAGTTCTACAACCGGGGCCCAGCCACCGAGAACACCCTCTCCATTGTAGCCCCCCACTTTATGTGGGGGGGGGACCTCCAAGAAGGCACCCCAGGTGGACCATAGAGTCCGTCCTGAGTCGCGGAAGGTGAGGTGGTCCCTGAGGTATCCAGGTCCAAGACCGTACAGGCCTTATAGATCAAAGTCAAAACCTTGAACCTGGCTCGGCACGTTACAGGCGCGGAGCACCGGTGTTATGTGCTCTCGTCAGCCCGTCCTTGTTAGGAGATGGGCCACTGCATTCTGCACTAGCTGCAACCTCCGGGCCAGCGTCAAGGGAAGCCCCACGTAGAGCATGTTACAGTAGTCCAGCCTTCAGGAGGTGAAGTACTAGTGTGGGGCTAGTAAACAGTTATTATCATTCACGTTAGCTTACTCCTAATGTGTGAACACACATAGAAGGTAATAATGCTGCAAATACAGCAGTAGGGCTGTGTGGTAGCTTAGGACACATTTAAAATCATTCACACGACGAAAGATACAGCAGGGTAAGTACCCACTGGTTTCATTAGCAAGGTGAATGTGGCCCTCATCATAATGCATATGAAAGCCCTAAAATGTCCCTTCCAAACAGGAGAAGCATCTGCCTTTACAATCCAAGACAAGACCTCCTTCTTATACATTTTCAGATTAGTAGATGCTTGCAACACTGGCTTGTTCATCTGTGCAGTTAATTTCTTTGTTTGATTTTTTGGACTTACTGAAACAAAATCAAGTTAAAGCGACCTGCAGCTCAAACTACTCTAACCGATGTTGGTCATGCTCTTTGACTGGTTTGTTCAATGCATTTTCTGTACTGTGGGAACAATCTGATAGTGCAGACTCACCTGTCACCTCCCATGTCACTGCTGCCAGGTGATTTTATGCAATTCCATAAACACTTCAAAGTGTTCTGCACTAACTGGGGGTGAGGGTAGGAATTTTTAGGGGATTTAAAGTGTATTGATTTGCATTTTTACTATTTTTCTTTTTGTATTCTTGTTGTAAGCCACCCTGAGCTTTCGGGGAAGAGTGGAGTATAAATTTAAGTAAATAAGTAAATTGCTCAAGATGAGTTTTGCTTTTACAGCTGTACACCGAGTTGCATTCGGATCAGGGAGGCTGTCAAGTCCATTACTGGACAGGCAAAAATTTACATCATGGGTAAATATACATCTAAGCTTATGAGAAGGAGCAGAACAAACGTAACCGAGGTACTTAGGGGTAGAAAAGACCTTTTGGAACATTAACTTTGTACCACTACAAGGGTAGGATCCAGCCCCCAGTGGGTGCTTTTAGACAGATGGCTGCCCCGATGCTGGTCATGTCAGCCTGCTTCACCCCTGGGTGCCCTGCCCTGTCCATCTAAAGGCAGCCCTGCCTACTCTGGGGCAACGCCATCGTCAGCTCTGTACAACAGCCCAGAGTGCTGTTAGCGGAGCGAGCCAGCCAAACCCAGAGCACCGGCCCAACGCAGAACAGCTGTCCATCTGCTTGGTGGACCTAAACTGCAGCCCATGTTTGGCTGGTTATTGCCCTGGATAATGCCAGTGGTGGAGAGGGCAAACCTCAGGCCGAGGAATCCACCGGGTCCTTCTGAAGCCGACCCAGGTGGGGATGTAAGCAGATGGACATGGAGGTGCACCCCTGGAGCAGCTCTTTCCGTGTCCGTCTAAAAGCACCCAATGAGCCATGGCAGATATTCAACTGACACCCTACTCAAATTTAGTCAAAAGCTCAGCACAGAATGAAAACAGGTGAAGAATTGAGACAAACAAAAGCTCAACCCCGATAAGATCGAGGTGATGGTGGTGGGGAGAGCGAGGGGGGTGTCGGCCCCCCTGATTGGGGGGGTTCGCCCTCCTATAGCTCAACAGGTTCGGAGTCTGGGGGTGATATTGGACGCAGATCTCCGCCTGGATCGACAGGTGGAGGTGGTGGCGAAGGCTGCCTTCCGCCAGTTATATCTGGTGCGGAGGCTGCGCCCGTACGTCTCCGGCCCGGACCTGGCCTCCCTCGTCCATGCCTTCATCACCTCGAGGCTGGACTACTGCAATGCGCTCTATGTGGGGCTGCCCTTGTTCCTGGTTCGGAGGCTGCAGCTAGTGCAGAATGCGGCGGCCCGTCTCCTGTCGGGGACGGGTCACCAGGATCACATAACACCTGTGCTCCGGACTCTGCACTGGTTGCCAATAGCGTGCCAAGCCAGGTTCAAGGTATTGGTATTGATCTATAAGCCCCTTCACGGTCTGGGCCCCTTGAATCCTCAGGGACTGCCTCGCCCTCCGCACCCCAGAACGGCTCCTTCGGTCTGCCAGGGGTGCCTTCTTGGAGGTGCCCCGTGTTAAGCGGGGGGCCACAATGGAGAGGGCATTCTTGGTGGCCGGGGCACGCCTTTGGAATTCCCTCCTGGAGGAAGCTCGCCTGGCCCCAAGCCTTTTAACATTCCGGCGAGTTTGTAAAACCTGGCTGTTCGCCCAGGCCTTTGGGGAGGGGAGGTTGGGGGGGGGGGTGTTTAATCTCCGCCTACCCATATTTATTGTTTTATCGTGTGCCTAACCCTGTTTTAATATTATTATAAATGTTTTACATTTTATATAATTGTATTTTTATGGTTTTAAAATTGTTAGCCACCCCGAGCTGTTTTCAGGAGGGGTGGGATATAAATTGATAAAATAAAATAAATAAATTATCAAGAAAAATTAAGGTATGAGCTACAATAAGGTGTCCCCAAATCAACAGAGCAATAGGGGCTTTTAGGGAGGGGTGGACTGGGTGTTTGACAACTGGAGGTTTTGGAAAAACACAGAAACTGGAGAGAGTTCAAAAGAGATCAAAGATGATGATAAAAGCTTTTGTTTCCTAAACCCATAGGGAAATGTTAGAAGAACTTGGCATATGCTGTTTTGACAAGAGAAAATTAAAAGGTAACATGGTAACAATTTCAAAGTCAAAGTCCATCCCAAGCCATGTGGCCCATCAGGCTTTTGTGGTTAAGGCACACCACTTTCTGTGGCTTATGGTTCACAAGGGAGCGACGTGGCCAGCCAGCACTTTGTTCAATCACCTATGACTTCGCCAACCCAATGGATCAAGTACCCAATCACAGCTGGAAGGATTGAAAGGGGCCATCCAGTATGAGACCCAGGACTTGAACCCACAGTCTTTGGGGGAGTAGTCAAGTGCCTTAAGCAGCTGCACCAGTCCAGTGGCTTAGCTACTGGAGTTTGTGATATAAATTTGCAAATATGAAAAATATTAGGATCAATCGTTTACCTTGGTAAATCAAGCAGCAATGGATTTATGTTGCAGAAAAGAAGATTTGGCTTAAACATTAGGAAAAACTTCATGACTACAAGAATGAATGGAACTTGACCACGTTAACAAAGCAGTTTGTGCAATCCCAACCATCATAAGTTTCCAAAAAGAGTTTGGATAAATGTCTGTTGTGGGTGGTTGATTTGGAATTAATCCAGCCTCATGGACTTGATCATTTTTTGAGGTGCAGACCTATTTGCTATTTTTGTATTGGAAGGAAATTTAGACCAGCTTGCCAAGAGTGACCTGGGAAAAAAACATAGTTTATGGGGAGGCAGGTTGTAAATTAATTAAACTAAAAAAAAATAAAAAATCAAGAAAATCTATAGGAGAGCTTAACAGATCAGTCATCATAACAAAGAGTTAAAATTAAATTATAAAACCACACATATTACACGTGCTGCACGATTTATAGATCTCACACAAGAAGCTAGTTTTGACACAAAGTCCTTTCTGTGTAGCAGTTATTTAGTCTTACTTCTAGGGTTCAGCGGAGGGCAGGTTACAAAACTTAATCAAAATAGAGTAGATATATAATCTCCCCCCCCCAAAAAAAAACACCACCCCCTCAAAGCCCATCCCTACCCACCAAATGCCTGCCCAAAAAGGAAGATCTTATACTGCCCCCAGAAGATGCTCAGACTTGGGTTTCGATTAATTTCTAAGGGAAAGAGGTTCCAGAGGTGTGGGATAGCCACCAAGCAAGCCTCGCTGCAGGCCTTGGCTGTACACACTTGGCATCATGATGGAATTATCAGGCAGCTGTTTTTGGCGGACATCAAGCATTGCAATGAAACATAGGGGAGGCGGCGGACTTCTAGATATGCTGGGCCCAAGCTGTGTAGGGTTTTGTAGGTCAAAACCAGTGTTAAAGTGTATCTTACCCAGGGCCCTGGCTTCCCTATTTCCCCAGTGCCCCAGAGTATCTCAAAAACCTGTACATAGTCCCATTATCACTCTGACCTGCTCCCAGGCTCTTTGCCATATCGCTGCTCTCAAGATCTCCCCACCAGCTCCTTGCGTCCTGCAGCACTGGGTCTCAAGATCTCCGCACTGCTCATCTCCCTTGATAGCAATCTCCCAAGGCTGCTAAGCCTGGGCACCCTGTGACTCAACTCCCATCTGTTCATGGTCTTCTGGCCAAAGGAGGTTGCCCACCAAACCACCCCACGAACTAATGCTCGGTCAACCTGTGCCCTCAATTTGTTGAGTCCTAACACAGCCTCACTGCTCTGGCTCGGACCGGTCCCAACTTTCTCTAGCAGGTCCCAGCCACTTCGGCCACAGATGTCTCACTTTGCAGCTCCCAGCCACTGATGTTCCAAACGGGTCTCCCTCTGCCCAGGTAAATCCCCCCATTCATCCCACATGGGGCAATGCCTGGGCCCACTGGTCATGCTATTTAAAGGGCCAGCATCCTGGAACAAGCCTTCACTACTACCCTGTTACAACCAGCACCTTGAATTGTGCCCAGAAAGCAATATCAAAAATACCAAACCTGCTATGATAACTGTAGCTGGTTTCCAGACAAGTAAATGGAGGATATAGAGAATTATATGAAAGAAAGGAACTCAATCAAAGCAAACACAACCCCCCACCCAAAAAAAAACACAGAAAAAGAAGCAACAAAGAAGCTATAGATAGTAAATAAAGGACAAAGCCAGCAGATGCACTGTAAGAAGAGACAAGAGAAAATATATGGATAACATTATTAACGTGATTACTGAAAGACATGATACAAGAACTCTCCATCATCTTAACAAAGTGCTAACTAGCTGGGGGTGGGGGGTTCCGGCCAACCTTTGAAAGTGACAGTCCCCAGCAGGAACCGCTGCAGAGCTGGGCTCCACAGTGCTCTCAACTGGCGCTTGTCAGGCTGTGTTCCCATCTGCAGCGGCGGTGGCGGCAGAGGGAGGGGCCAGGGAAGATGCGGCAGCGGGGAGGAGCTGGCTGACAGGAAAAGAGCCGGTGCGAACGGGGATCTGCCGCGGTTTGTCTCGCACATGTCAGGGCAGGAGTTTGCGCCCTGCCACTGTGCCTATCAGAGCGCTGGAGGGAGGAGGAGGAGTCCCAGCCCACCTTTGAAACTGACAAGCCCCAGCTAGAGCATTGAGGAGCTGGACTCTGCAGCACTCCTGGCTGGGGCTTGTCAGGTTTCTCTGGTAATGCTCGCATTTTGGGGCATTGTGCACCCAACTGGTCCTCAGGTAGCCCGTCAGGCGCCTGATGGGATGCCCAAAAATGTGGGCATTATCCGCATGTACTAGTAATCTGAGTACCCGCTGCAGCGCTAGCTTTTAACATTTCATATCATGGACTAAGAACTGAAAGATGCATCGAAAGAACTGCAAGTCAAGACAAAATCAGTGCAGAAATGCTGACACCCTGTGATGACAAAACTCAATAAAAATTGCCACGCTCTTCAATATAATACAGGACCAGGAACAGCCTCCAGAACAATATGAAAATGCCATTAGAGTTAAAAAAATACCGAAGAGTTTAGCAGGTGTAACAACTGCCAAAGTGCTATGTTCTTCTCGATGAAAGGTAATGTTTTCTATAGCATCGTGATAAGCAGAATGAAGTTAGCAATTGAAGCAAGGGTTAAGGGAGGAGCAGGTTGGACTCTGAACTGGAAGCTCATGTACTGCCCAGATTTTTCACCCTACCAATAATCATCAAAGAGCACACAGAACGGCAAAAACATTTATTATAAATGTCATGGATTCTACAAAAGCATTTTACAACCTCCAGTGTGAGTCTTTATAATACATCCAGAAGTGTTACAATAGGTCAGCAAAAATAATAATAATTAACACCATCAAGGGTGTATATCAAGGTTCAAGTCATCACAGCTCAAGCAAACACAGTCCGGAGCAAATGGTTCAACATAGACATTGGTGTCAATGCATTCTCTCATCTCTCCTGTTTGGCATTGCTACCAACTTCATTAGAAGAACAATTCTTGCATGAATGCAGACAATGCATGTTTCAAAAACAGTGCACTTGAAGATCCAGATTTTGCTGACAGTTCTTCTAAGTGTTAGCTCAAATAACATGCGAACAAAGATGGAATGTTTGCCCAGCATTGCAAAAATCCCCTGTGGGGTGCTGTGATGTCACAGAATTCCACAGGGTCAGGGCCACATCAGGCGAAGGGGCAAGAAAATGCCGTAACCATGCTCTTTTCATGGCGTACATCCAAAGACTGATGCAGTTTCATGGTGCTCCAGGAGGTAGGGGCACATCAGAAAAGAGGTGGGTTTTGGCGTCCCCCTGCCCCTTTCCCAACAGGCCCCATAGTCCCCATGCTGGATATCACATCACTCAGGGAGAAGGAAGGACACCCATAGAGACATTGGGCCCTGAGCGTGGGAGAGCCTAGCTGCACCGGAACCGAGCTCAGGTTGGTCGCCACAGACCATTTTTTTGAGCCTTTGCAGTACTCTGCCCAGCACCCCGCAACTTCACCATTACCTTGAAATGCAAAACACCACGAGAAGTGAGTCAGTTGGGGTATCTTGGCAGCCACGTACTAGTCAAGGGGGATTCCAAGAAGGAAATCATGTTGCAAATTGGCAAGGCAGCAGCTGCTGCATTCGCCAGATAACACAAGTTCTGGTTCTCAAACGTTTACAGTGTAAAGACCAGTCTAAAAATCTTCAGTCCAAGTGTTACATATAGATGTAAAAACAATGTAACAATGACACAGAAAGACATTTGAATCCCATTGAAAGGTAATATATCTCTGGAAATGATTTGGTATAAAATTAACATCCAAAGTCTTAACAAGATTCAGAGTATTCAATGACCACTTATCATTAAAGTTACCCAGAAAAGAAAAATATTGGGGATATTTATTAAGTATGAAGCCTAAGCATCTGTCATGTGGCGCCTGGGGGATCAGGCAATTGGAGCCAAAGAAAAGATTTCCTCAAGTGTCCAATTCTTTGAGATGGAAACCTAGGTAGTGTTGCCGCTTCTCATAGTTTGATTGTAAACCCCATTTACAGTGGCAACCCTAGATTAAACCCCCAATTAAAGAGACCTGAAGGCATTAAGAGCAGGGGTGGGTAAAATTCCCAATCCAAAGACCCCATCATGAAGATCTTCATATGGCCAAGAGCCGCCATCAAATGTCACTCTAGTCCTCATGTATGCACACTCTCGCACAGTCAAACACAGTCACACACTCGCACAGTGATATGCAGAGCGAGTCTCACAGAATCACTCACTCACACTCAGTGCCCCAGGGCCGCTGCCTCTGCCTGTTCCTACCTCAGCCCACCCCTCCCCTACTGCTCACCTCTCCTGCTTTTTCCACTAACTGGCACAGGCTATCCAGCTCTGAGCACTCCCCTTTCCCATCTCCTCCGTGTGCTGCTGGAAGCACTCAGTGCTGGGCAGCTCCTGCCAGTCCATGGAGGAGGCAGCAGAGGCGAGCACCTGGTGTCAGCTGGTGCATATGAAGGAGGCAGAAATGAGTGAGCCACATAGACACCCCAACTCCAGGTGGCCGTAGAGGTGCCAGAGAGCTGCATGTGGATCCTAAGCTGCTATTTGCCCTCTGACATAAGGGATATGGAAAGGGCAGCTCAGGAAAGATGTAGCAAGCAAAGAAGAAAAAGTAACGAGTACGTGCATAATAGTGTTTGTAAACCCACAGGTGACCAATCATAGATCAGGAGTGGTCCCTTTTTCCTCCCAGGGACCACTTTGAAAACTAGTACAAGCTCCAAGGGCGGCATAGAACTTGGGGAGTGGAGGTATTTAAGGGGTGTGGTGTCCAAGAAAAGGAGGGTCCAAATCATGGTTCTGCACCCTATCCTTGTATGTGCACCCTCCTCTCTCCTTTCTTACCCACAGCTTGGTTTTTCTGCGCTTGGGGATAGGAAATGGATCCAGGGGCCAGTTCCAAGAACTGGAAAGGGGCCTCATAAAAACTTACTGTGGACTGCGCCTGAATTCCCCACCCCATCATAGATTCCAGCAGTTACTTTAGTCCTAATTATACTAGATATTTCTTAGGAACAGGTTTCTCATCTGGACAAAGAGGACCAAGAAGATTTCACACCCGTAACACTGGCCAGATGGCTTATATATTATGGATCTTCTTCAGCTGAAATACCACCATGTATGAAAACAAATCCAGATTTTGTTCTCCAAAAGGAATGTATGATTGCCCAGCAGAAACAGATGGGAAACAGCTTTCGGAAAAGTATTTCTCTGGGGGGCGGGGGGGGGGGGGGGGAGTGTAAACGCTAGGGATGGGCCAAAATACATACGTTTATATTAAAATAAGTACTGACTGAACTTTCATACAGTAATGAAACTGAACACAAATCTGCTTTGAGATTTGAAAAGTTTTGCTGTGTACCTCATTTACGGCACTTGACTACCATGCTCCAGCGTTCTGTATCATTTTGGTCCCAAGAATGAGGGAGACAAAGTTAAGATGACCCCTTTTATTGGACCATCTTGAGCTGGCTAGTGTGTGCATGGTTTTCATGGAGGTCTCAAGTCTATCTAAAGAGCTCTTTAATATCTTGAAAGCTAGCACACATTGGCCAGTAGAAACTAGACCAATAAAAAGGTATCATCATAACTTTTTTGGAGCACAATCCTCATCTGTCCAAGTGCACAAGGAGGGTTGCATGCATGTACGTTGCATGCTGAAGTACTGTGCTAGACTTCAGTGGAGGCCACACTGTCATTCATGGTGAGAGGCATCGTTGAACAGCAGGGGTGGTAAACCTTTTTCCTCCCAGGAGCCACTTTGAAAATTAGTACAAGCTCCAAGGGCCATGTACAAGTTGGGGCACAGATGCTTAAGTGGTGTCCTATGGAAAAGCAGGGTCCACACCATGGATCCATGCCATGGATCTGATCCCATCAATTTGTTCATGCCCTCATTTCTTCTCCCTTATCCTGAGCTGAATGAAGATCTGGCATCCACTTAAGACATGTGGCACTTCAGCATGCAAATAGTTCCTTGCCGACGCACCCCCCCCCCCCCCCCCCCC